>CM061141.1:196834702-196879056 GCA_030789695.1 Scilla litardierei
CCGCAACATCATCCCCACCCGCTTCGCTCACATCCCCACCCTTCAGCACTTTGGACTCCTGCATGGTGTCTACAGGCTTTACCAGGTCATTGGTTTTGACCGCCTCCTAGCCATCCACACCCGCACCTACACACGCCTCACACTTGAGGCATTGAGCTTTATTGTCGTCACCCTGGCTGGTGATGGCATTAACTTCTAGCTGCTTGACCACGACCTAGTGGTCATGCATGCCTTAATCCATTCCCACTTCCACTTTCCTGCCATCCTGTAACGACTGGTTTTCATGTGATTGGATTATCTATATAAAAATATGTGCTTGGTGGATTTTCTCCTTGGATGTGATTTTCAGTCTCCGTGGCTTTTGTTTCATTCGTTCGTTGTGATTTTCTAGCTTCTTCCTTCGATCGTCGATTTCAGAGTAAGTCATTCGTGACGAGCTTCAAATCGCTCATATCTTAGAGTTAGAGTGATCTTAGAAGCCATAGGAATCTTCCCGAAGCTCCGCGATTCAAATCGGCACTTTTAGTGCATCTTAGTTGGTTCGAGAAGGCAGACCAACCGACTAGAATTCAATCTAGTCGGTCAGGAACTCTTCTCAAACCGACTAGTTCTTTAAATCTAATGTACATGAGTTACTGTTTACTCTTAGTCGGTCTCAGAACAATCACCGACCGACTAGATGTGAAACTAGTCGGTCAGAACTTGCTCTCAGACCGACTAGTCCCTTTGATTTATTTTACCCAAGCTACTGTTCCTCGTTAGTCGATTCATGAACACTCACTGACCGACTAGATTCCAAACTAGTCGGTCGACGGGCCTTCACAGACCGACTAATTCACTTCCCAGATTTTTCCCTTCTTTCGCTGTTTGATTCTAGTCGGTCACAGTTGGTCGACCAACCGACTAGTTGCTAAACTAGTCGGTCAGTAACTCTTCTTTGACCGACTAATCAGTGTCGAAACCCTAATTTCTGGGCAGCCGCCAGCACTTCCTATTTAAACCCCTCAAACATTTTCTTTTCTTATTTCATTTCTCCTGAGCCTCCTTCTTCCCCAAATCATCACCCATCTAACCCTAACCCTCCTCCTTCATCAAGAGCCCATCCCCCTCTCCATTTAGGCCGGCCGCCGCCTCTAGGTCGCTGGAAAACCCCCAAAAATCCCCCAAATCCCATTTTCTCCGGATTTCTCCCCCTTTCCAGATCTGAACCATGGATCTCCGGATCGTTCTTCCGTTGCCATGCTTGCTCGGCATCGATCTTTCTCTTCTATACGGTAAGGTTCGATCCTTCGGTTTTCTCATAACTCTCCTTGTGATTTTATCGAAACCCTAATAATAAACTAGGTTGGATGTTGTTCTAATGTTGTTTTGCCGTGGCAGCGATTTCATCTCCGTAGATAACATTTCGTGGCATGCCTCGTTGATCGTCTTCCTCGGTGCTAGGCAAGTGAAACTTGCCACTTAGGGTTTAGGCCATGTTTTAGGCCATTTGCTTGTTGTAGCGTAAAAGAGACTAGACGGTGAAATGATAGCCGCCTAGACGCCTATTTGATCTAGTTTGACAACGAAACTAGATCCGTCACCTTAATTGATCTAGCTTGACAACGAAGCTAGATCCAACCCTTTTAACTTGTTGTTCATGCATATTGAACTGCCATGTTTAATTCCTTATTTGTACGCCTTACTACATGCCTTGCCATCCATGTTGAATGTCGCATTCGTAGCACACGCTACAATACTTGTGTTTCCTGGCTCGTGTTCCAGAAGCGGGCCATGTGTTGGTTGATAGCCAATGCCCGATCTACTTGTTTCCGGCTAGGCACCCACTATTCGTGGGCATAACCCTATGCCATACGTGTTAAATACATTACCTGGCTCGTGTTCCAGAAGCGGGCTAAATGAGTTGCTAACCTCAACGCCCGAATCCGTGAGGCTAGGTGCACCCCTATGCCATAGTGAAATACACTTCCTGGCTCGTGTACCAGAAGCGAGCATTCCATGTTCGGGGTAATTCCCTGGCTCGATACACGTGGGGGGGTAGAGATAAACGGTCACTTGAGCTTAGGAGTTGGCCCGATCAGCCACTCTAGCCAACAGGCGGAATCTCTGTGCACGACGTGTTTACTTGACGTGATTTACTTGACTTGTACTTGAACACAGCCTGCGGGCAATAGGGCGCTCACATGTGTGTGGGTGATCCCTTGTACTTGTTACTTGACAATACATGTCACTCCTACCACTTGTTACTTGCTACTTGTACTTCACTTGCTACTTCCATGCTATACTTGCCACGCATCATGCTATAACTGCTAGGTTGCTAGTGTACCTTTCTTTCAGTTTCCTTGCCCAAGTCTTTTTAGACTTGCTGACATGTGCCCCTTCTCTTTGGGTGTCGCATTTTAGTTGCCGAGCCAGAGATTGTTGTTGAGGGCGACGAGTTCGTGGAGTTCGTGCCCGATCCTGTTGTTCGACGATGAGTTTGAGATATCGGTGTTCTTTCTTAGGATCTCGCTGTTTCCTTTTGTTTTAGGATTCCTGTTAGTTGTCGGTGCATGGCACCTTTGTTGTACTTTGTACTTTTGTTGGCCATGTTTGGGCCCTTAGATTCTTTTCTCTTTAAGCCTGGTGGCTTTTTCTGTGATGTTGGAATTTAATACGATGGATGTTCTGGGATTGACTTTTGTCTCATTTCCTTTATCATTATCTTTGTTTCGTATCGCGTTGCAAGGACCTGCAAATTTATTGTTGATGGACGCTTATCGGTCTTGGAGCTTACAGCTTCAAGTCTGAGCGGACCTTCTCACGCTTCGCCTCCATATTTTTGGGAAGCGGGGCGTAACAGGTTTTGTTGGTGGCCCATGCAGGTCCATTTGCAATTGCAAATTATCGGAACAACGATAATAACTATGGAATGTTCATTAAATAAATTGCAACATCCGAGTCTATATCCTTGAGTCTAGTAGTTTCCTATGTCACTAGGTGGGTAGGAAGACTTAGTTAGACGTCCGTGCTTGCTAGTTAGAGGCCCCTGATTGTTAGCTAGACTCCCTGCTAGGAGTTGATTTGATTGCCGTAGGAGTTGCCATAGTGGTTCTTGCCTAACTCTGACCGTGTTAGACTTTTAAGACTTCTTTTGTCGTTCGCTTGGGTTCATCGATTTCGGACCAAGCTAAACCCATTCCATTACCGTCTAGCCCTTAGAAAGTCTTAGCGCTTAGTCCCTAATCTTTAGTTGGTTGACCGCAGGAGTTTCCCATAGATTTTCCTAAGTCACCTCCTAAGTGTGTTTACGCTTGGATCATCCGATCAAATCCCTTGCCTCGATTCCCATGACCACCACGTTTCGATAATCATTGATCCTTCGAATGTCCCCATTCGCAAGGCTTAATTTCTTTTAAAGCTATTTTTTTGATTTCCCTTATTAAAGTTTTCGCTGAGTTTAAATTTTGTTTTAAACCCGCTGCGTATATACTTAAATTTCTCACTTTTCGATTGAGTCAAAATTCCTTGTAGATTTCGGAGTCTAATGGTTGTAATTATAATTGCTATCTCGTAACCATTTTCTAATCTATATTTCGCATTTCGGTTTAAGGACTCTAATACTATTTTGAAAATTCGATATGCCATTTTCTAACTATGAGATCCATTTTAATCGCATAGCATACACACTTTAAAATCTCTTCCAAGATAAATAGAACTTCAATTATTTTCATATATCAGTACTAGGTTCATTGTACTCGTACTTTAAGATCTTGTATAAATCAGTTGTTTGGCGAATCCGGGTCCCTCTAAAGAGTATTTTAAATGTTATTTATTTGGAATTTCTCTTCAGTTTTAAAACTTGGAAGCATTTAGCATGGGCCTAAATTTTCACACTATAGTTGATCGGATTTCATTCTTTGAATTTTGAAATTTTGCCGAAATATTATATTAAGCTACAGCCGTATAATGTTTTCGAACCTCTCCGTTGCAAATCTTGAACTTTCTGAAAGTATCTTTTCGACTTCCTTTTCCTAAGTTAAGATTTGTTCGGAACTTTAATATCTATATATTTATACCTCGTGCTCTTTCGTTGACTTAAATTTATTTTTGAATTTCGAAAGTTTTGACGAGATTTGATTACCGTTTTATAAAGCTTTTCCAGCCTTTACTTTCATACCTATTTAAATATCTCATCCCTTTTCATATATCAATTTAATTCTGAGCGCATTTCTATTTTTCTCAATTCGATTTATAAGTTTTTCCTTTCTTATTTACGCCATTCAAATGATTCATCACTCTCCCTTAATATACCTTCCAAGTCACCCATGATTCCAGCTTTCAACAAACCAAAGATATGTTCAACATCTCTTCTATTACAATTTTTGGAAAAGTACGTTTTCGTAACCATTTTCTGATCTGGACCTTCCGTAATTTGGTTTTAAAGCTTATTACGAATTTTGATAAACCTACTGCTAAGTTTTCCGTTCACCATACATGCTTTTAGAATAATTTCTAAACTAAATTGAATTTCGAATATTTTCATATATACGTGCTAGGCCCATTAGCTCGTATGTTAAGAGCTTTGTGTAAAACGATTTCTTTTGGCAAATCCTGGTTACACTAAAAGGTAGTTTCAATATTGATTATTTAAGCTTTTCCTGGCTTAAAGACCTTGAAAGTATTTAGCACGAGTTTAAAATTCTTTAGTTAATTTAATTTCGTTTCAAAACTTTTGCCGACATTATTAAATCACCGCCGTATAATACTTTCTAAAACTACGTTCTTAATGTTCGTATGAACGCTTTACTTCCTTTCATAATGATTTCCGTTAAGCCAATAAATCATTTCCTCTGACTATGTGTTTTCAACTCAACCTTATTTCGAACAACTTGTTTTATCGATCTTCAAATATCGTTTAAACGGATGAGAACTCCAACTTTTCAAAATATGACCGTTTTATACTTTTAGTGTTTTTGACTTTCGCTATTCACGTACTATTTTCGAAAACTTATGAGAGTAATATTTACATCTTTCTCCCCGCCTAAACATCCACAATTACATCTCAGTTTCACTTGATCTATTTACCTCCTTATCCTCGCCCTACCTGAACTCATTTTTGCGATCTTGTTTCGTCACGCCAGTTAGTAGTGGGTCCTTGGACTTTTGGTGATGTTGTCATAGTGCATGTACCTAAGTTGAGTATGTAGGCTTGAAGAGTGTACCCCCTATAGCATGATAATGTCTGCCTATTGTGTGATATATACATACTCAGAGTTATTCATGATGTTATGAAATTGTAAGTGTGTTAATATTTATGGATATGTGCGAGGATAGCTATACCACTCTAGGGGCGTCTATGTATATAAGATTCTGTATTGGAATGGCTGAATAGAGTGTATGTAGTTGGAGATACTTATGACGGTTGAAATAATATGATTGGTGAAACTATATGTATGCTGGGTGTGATAATAATAGGTGTACGTATAGTTAAGGTGGGTAGGCCTATTATATGACCTGTGTTGTACGTGTGAGTGTGTGCTCGTACGTAGTTACGTATTGTGCATAGACGTGAGTAGTTATGTAATTGCTGTGTGAGTATATAGGTGATATATATATGGTAGTAGAAATATAATTTTGATTGGTATTGCTTGCTATCGTGGATGTCGTATGCGTGTATACCATGAGGTATACACGGCTATTACATATCTTGACTAATGGATGAAGTAAGTGTATTGATGTGCCAATTATAGATGGATGGATATGGTATGAATATATGATACATGTATGTGACTATGCGATGACTGTATTTATTAGGGAGAGTAATGAAATTATAGGTGTGCTGATATTTGTGATATTATTATGGTATATGAAGTGACCGAAATATGTGATATTACCTGATTAAATATTAAGGGTGTTTGACATTATGGTATGTATATGGTTGTATTGGTGGATGTGTATACGTGGTATGGTATTGGTATAGGTGTGAATACCGTGTTACGTATATAAAGTATTATGATATGTGTTTTGAGTCTCACTCAAGTTGAGTGGGTATACTCCAAGTATATTGTTGTGTATGTCTGTAGTTGCATATGGCGTTGTTTGATATATATAGTGATAGGAGTATTTGTGCCTGGTTGTGTTACGCACATGATTGTGGGTCGCTATACCAAGTATATAGCTATAGGTGTTGGTCTCGTGGTATAGATATTTACTAAGGACTTGCCCATGTGAACATATGTGTGCTAGCTAAACTAGGTTTGTAGATGTGCTGACATACGTGTTTCTATGTGTGATTGGTATATGTGGGTGATATATATATATATATATATATATATATATATGCCTGAGTATATAATGTATGATTGGTATACATGGATGAAATGTTAGCGTGTATGGGTGTGCACCATGCACGGGTAAGTATGTGCCTAGTTATAAGTATTGGTGACTATGATATGTTTGGCGTGTCGTGAGTACAATTAGGGCCGTATGTGATGTGATGATATGGTGAAATAATTTCATATATTTGAATGACTATATTGTGAAATTTTAAGTATTGGTGAATGTATATTAGATATAGTAAGACTTGTTTGAATAATGGCGTGGTGCGACTACATGTGTCGATGTGTTTGGTATTGGATGTATACTAGGAAATATCAGGGAGTAATATACCTATGGTTGCTTGTTGCATAGGTAGCTATCTATACGTAGAGCAATGGTTGTACTTGCTAAGTGTGAGGCTAATCTTATGTGAGTATCTGAACTATTGGTTGTGCTAGGTAAGTGGTAGCTATATACTGGATGTATATATATATGATTGAAATACGTGTGTTAGTATGAATGACTGTGATAGGTATAAGAGCATAACGTGCGTGAATGAAACGTGTTAGTAGTAATAATGTTTGACTATCTAGTGCATATACAAATAAGCACGTGCTATGACTACCTTTGGTTTAAAGTATGACGTGAAATGTTTTGGGATAGTTAATAGAGTGACTAGATATGTTAGAAAGTCCGAGGACGGACTTTATTCTAAGGTGGGTAGGATGTAACGACTGGTTTTCATGTGATTGGATTATCTATATTAAAATATATGCTTGGTGGATTTTCACCTTGGATGTGATTTTCCGTCTCCGTGGCTTTCGTTTCATTCGTTCGTTGTGATTTTCTAGCTTCTTCCTTCGATCGTCGATTTCAGAGTAAGTCATTCGTGACGAGCTTCAAATCGCTCATATCTTAGAGTTAGAGTGATCTTAGAAGCCATAGGAATCTTCCCAAAGCTCCGCGATTCGAATCGGCACTTTTAGTGCATCTTAGTTGGTTCGAGAAGGCGGACCAACCGACTAGAATTCAATCTAGTCGGTCAGGAACTCTTCTCAAACCGACTAGTTCTTTAAATCTACTGTACATGAGTTACTGTTTACTCTTAGTCGGTCTAAGAACAATCACCGACCGATTATATGTGAAACTAGTCGGTCAGAACTTGCTCTCAGACCGACTAGTCCCTTTGATTTATTTTACCTAAGCTACTGTTCCTCGTTAGTCGGTTCATGAACACTCACCGACCGACTAGATTCCAAACTAGTCGGTCGACGGGCCTTCACAGACCGACTAATTCACTTCCCAGATTTTTCCCTTCTTTTTCTGTTTGATTCTAGTCGGTCACAGTTGGTCGACCAACCGACTAGTTGCTAAACTAGTCGGTCAGTAATTCTTCTTTGACCGACAAATCAGTGTCGAAACCCTAATTTCTGGGCAGCCGTCAGCACTTCCTATTTAAACCCCTCAAACGTTTTCTTTTCTTATTTCATTTCTCCTGAGCCTCCTTCTTCCCCAAATCATCACCCATCTAACCCTAACCCTCCTCCTTCATCAAGAGCCCATCCCCCTCTCCATTTAGGCCGGCCGCCGCCTCTAGGTCGTCGGAAAACCCCCAAAAATCCCCCAAATCCCATTTTCTCCGGATTTCTCCCCCTTTCCAGATCTGAACCGTGGATCTCCGGATCGTTCTTCCATTGCCATGATTGCTCGGCATCGATCTTTCGCTTCTATACGTTAGGGTTTGATCCTTCAGTTTTCTCATAACTCTCCTTGTGATTTTATCGAAACACTAATAATAAACTAGGTTGGATGTTGTTCTAATGTTGTTTTGCCGTGGCAGCGATTTCATCTCCGTAGATAACATTTCGTGGAATGCCTCGTTGATCGTCTTCCTCGGTGCTAGGCAAGTGAAACTTGCCACTTAGGGTTTAGGCCATGTTTTAGGCCATTTGCTTGTTGTAGCGTAAAAGAGACTAGACGGTGAAATGATAGCCGACTAGACGCTTATTTGATCTAGTTTGACAACGAAACTAGATCCGTCACCTCAATTGATCTAGCTTGACAACGAAGCTAGATCCAACCCTTTTAACTTGTTGTTCATGCATATTAAACTGCCATGTTTAATTCCTTATTTGTACGCCTTACTACATGCCATTCCATCCATGTTGAATGTCACATTCGTAGCACACGCTACAATACTTGTGTTTCCTGGCTCGTGTTCCAGAAGCGGGCCATGTGTTGGTTGATAGCCAATGTCCAATCTACTTCTTTCCAGCTAGGCACCCACTATTCGTGGGCATAACCCTATGGCATACGTGTTAAATACATTACCTGGCTCGTGTTCCAGAAACGGGCTAAATGAGTTGCTAACCCCAAAGCCCGAATCCGTGAGGCTAGGTGCACCCATATGCCATAGTGAAATACACTTCCTGGCTCGTGTACCAGAAGCGAGCATTCTGTGTTCGGGGTAATTCCCTGGCTTGATACACGTGGGGGGGTAGAGATAAACGATAACTTGAGCTTAGGAGTTGGCCCGATCAGCCACTCTATCCAACAGGCGGAATCTCTGTGCACGACGTGTTTACTTGACGTGATTTACTTGACTTGTACTTGAACACAGCCTGCGGGCAATAGGGCGCTCACATGTGTATGGGTGATCCCTTGTACTTGTTACTTGACAATACATGTGTCACGCCCCGCTTCCCAAAAACATGGAGGCGAAGCGTGAGAAGGTCCGCTCAGACTTGAAGCTACAAAGCTGCAAGTCCGATAAGCGTCGATCAAATTTAAACTGCAGGTCCTTGCAACGTGAACGAAACAAAGATAATAATATTTAAATGAGACAAAAGAGATATCTCAGAATATCCATAAAATAAGTTTCAACATCACAGAAAAAGCCACCAGGCTAAAAGAAAGGGACTAAAAGCCCAAACATGGCCAACAAAAGTACAAAGCACAAAACAACGGTGCTACGCACCAACAACTAACAAAAGGCCTAAAACAACATAAAGCTCAACAAAACTCAAAGCATGGTCACCGGTGTCCACCAAAATCCTCCTGGGCAGCCATGGACTCAGACTCAGCGTCAGCAAAACCTCACGTACACAGCAACGAACTCTGGCTCAGGGTCTAACATGTGACACCCAAAGAGAAAGGGGCACATGTCAGCAAGTCTGGAAGACTTGTGCAAGTGAAACTGAAAGTAAAGTGAACAACCTAGCAGTTCTAGTATGAATGCGATGACATGGCAGTTTAAAGTATGAGTGCAACAGGTAAAGTAAAGTACAGTACGAGCATGACATGACATTCACAAGACAAGTACAAGACAAGGAAAGTAAGCACCTCGTGCACAGAGATTCCGTTCTTTGGCTAGAGTGGCTGCACGGCCAGCTCCTAGCTCAAGTAACCGTTTATCCCTACCCCTCCACGTGTATCGGGCATTGGTTTCTGGCCAACACATGAGGCCCGCTTCTGGTCCACGAGCCAGGAAGTGTGTAAACAAGTATGGCGTAGGGGTGCACCTAGCCGGTCCAGGGAACCCGGGCATTGGCTTTTGACCAACACATGAGGCCCGTTTCCCCCGGATGTAGTATTCAAGGAGTACAAGTATTGTAGCGTGTGCTACGAATGTAACAATCAACTGGGATGACATGTAAGATGCAATGCATGGCAGTTAAAAGTGCGTACAGGTAAGGAAAGTAAACGTGACAGTTTAGTATGCATGAACAACAAGTTTAAGGGTTGGATCTAGCTTCGTTGTCAAGCTAGATCAATTAGGTGACGGATCTAGTTTCGTTGTCAAACTAGATCAAGTAGGCGTCTAGCCAGCTATCATTTCACTGACTAGTCTCTTTTACGCTAAAAGCAAGGAAGTGGCCTAAAAACATGGCCCTACTCAAGAGTTGGCAAGTTTCACTTGCCTGCAACTATCACGTCAAGAAAACACCATCCAACGAGTCCAAAGTCACGATTCCTACGTGCACAAGTCCACCGGCCTACATCCGTTTTATTAATCTTGATTAGTGGATTCTAAAACATTTAAAATACTTTAAAAATACTGATTTTAGTCTTTATTAGCATGCAATTGGGTTGGGGGTCCTAGGGGTGCAAAACGTTACCTCAACACGACGCGAAAGCTACACCGGCGTCGGGTAGCGACGCCGGGGGTTGGTATAATAGATTGCGCTCCAAGTCCAGATTCCAATATAGTTTCCTCGCTGGAAAGTTCAGAGCGTCTACCGGAGCAACGGTTCCAGATTCCAAAGCTCGTACGTGCGACGACGGGCTACGACGTGCGACGACGTCGTACGCGACGAATCCTCGAAGAGCAAGCACCAAAGTGGGGCCCACAATAGTCCTAGGGACCTTTGGGGGACCCACAATACCTCTGGAGAACTTGGGGGGCCCACGGTGGCAAGCGGTGCGACGGGTGCGGGGTTGCGACAAGTGACCCTCGGTCGTACCCCTCCCATGCGGGAGAAACCCTCGGTCGTGCGCCGTGAATGCGGGGGCTGCGACGTTGGGGTGTGCAGCAGCTGCGGGCGATGCTTGGTGCGGGGTTTCTCTTCGGTCTGGTCGATGGGGAGCTTCGGTCGTGCGGGGTGCGGAGCGGGGCGACAAACGTTGCAAGCGTTGCAACGTCGCGGCGCTTCGGCGATGGCGGGCGGGCGCCTCGGTCAGATGCGGGCGACAGCTGCGGGCGATGCAGCGATGCGGGGAGCGTCTGTGAGCGGGGGCAGCCATCGGTCTGACCGAGAGATTTCCTCGGTCGGACACAGCTGCAGCGGGGCGACGTGCTGCGATGCGGGCGGCGTTGGATGCGGGGTTGGGCCTCGGTCTGAGCGGGCGAATGGAGCTGTTTTCCTCGGTCGTACGGGGGCTGAACGTCGCAACGTTGCGACGATTCGTCGCAACGTCCAAAATGAGTTTGGAAGAGGCTAGGGCTAATTTCTTTGGAAAATAGGACTTGCTAGGGGTTGCTTATATAGTATAGGTGGGTTGACTTGGTCTAGGGCTAAATCTAATAGGATTAGAAGTTCAAAAAGATTTGAAATTTGAATTCAAACTTCTCCAACCCAATCTAGGATTTGACCTGGTCCAAATGAGCTGGAAATTGGCTCAAAAATTCTTTAAAACGTTTTAAACTCAAATAAATTTTATTTGGCCGAAATTAATTTAAAAATAAATTATTAAAAATAATATAAAACTTGTTAAAAATATAAAAGTGGTCAAATAAGCTCCAAAAATTATAAAATAAATATCGGGGTGATCGTGGTGGCGAGAGTGAGCTAACTAAGAAGACGGATCTCAGATTCGACGTCGGACGACGAAACTAAAAATAGAAACGTCTCCCGTCAAGAGTGAGAATCGCCACGTCTCATCGAGTAAGTTCAAATTGTGGGAAAACGACTCGAGGAACGTCGTTCCAAATTAGTGCCACTATTTAATACTCTCGGAGACGTTCACAACGGTATATCACTCGAAAGTGTTCACAAACGAACAAAGTCTAAAACAACCACGTGCACGGCCAAAAGCACGTGCACGAAAAACGTACGACGAAAAGTGGTCGTTACATCCTCCCCACCTTAGAATAAAGTCCGTCCTCGGACATTCTAATATAGCTAGTCGCTCTAATAACTACCCCAAATCAAGTCACATTATATTTCAAACCAAGTATAGTCATTACAAGTGCTTATATATGCACTAGGTAGTCAAACATTATTACTACCAACACGTTTATATATATATATACACATTCACGTACGTATACACTTATACCTATTATAGTCAGTCAGACTCATACACGTATTTCAATCATATATATAAGCATGCATCCCTTATATAGCTACTACCTACCTAATCACAAAACAATATTTCAGATACTTATATAATGATAGTTTCACGCTTAGCCATTACAATCATCGCTCTACCTATATGTAGCTACCTATGTACAAACATCAAGGGTATACTACCCTCTAATATTCATCCAATACCAAGCATCTCAACACATATAGTCACACCATACCATTATTGAATCAAGTTCACTATGTCTAATATACATTCACCACTACTATAATTTCACAATATATAGTCATTCAATACATGCAAATTGTTCACCATATATTCACATCACGTACGGTCCTATAACTATATTTACGGTACGCCACATATACCATAGTCATCAATACCTATAACTAAGCACATACTTACCCGTGCATGGTGCACACCCATACACGCTAACATTTCATTTACATACACCAATCATGCCATTGTATAACTAGCACACATATATACCTAGTTTTAGCTAGTACACATACGTTCACATAACAAGTCCTTAGTATTTAGCTATATCACAAGACCAACACCTATAACTATATACTGGCGTAGCGACCCACAATCATGTGCGTAGCACAACCAGGCACAAACACTTCTATCACTATACATACATCAAGCATTGCTGTATTCAAACTACAACATACATTCAATATACTTAGAGTATACCCACTCAAGCTTGAGTGAGACTCAATACACTCATCAAGATATTCTATATACGTAACACGACATTCATACATACACCAATACCACTCTAATATTTATATATATGTCTACCAATTCAACCATATACATTCCATGGATCAATCACACTTAATATTTAGTCCGGTAATACTTACATAGTTCAATCAATTTATACACCATAATAATAATAATATAGACATCAGCATACGTATAATTATGATACGCTCCCCAGTACACGCATACGCATTCATCGTATAGTCACACACACATGTAACATATATATATATATATATATTCACACCATAGCCTACTACCTATAATTTGTGTACTAACACATCCATACATACATAATTAAGATGTGCAATAGTCGTGTATACCTCACGGTATGCACGCATGCAACATCCCGTAAAAGCAACAATACCAATCAAAATTATAACCCTAATACTATATGTATATCACATATATACTCAGGCAACAAAACATAACTACTTACGTCTAAACACTATATATATTTACCTACGAGCACATACTCACACGTAATAATATATAGATCACTCAATAGGCCTACTTACTTAGCTATAGGTTCACACATTATCATCACACCTAGCATATACCTAGCTTTACCAATCATTTTATTTCAACCATTATAAGTATCTCTAATTACATACATTCAATTAGATATTTCAACGCTAGCTCTTATATACACCGGCATCCCTAGTATAGTATAGCTATCCACACAAAAATCTATAATTACTAACACACAACAACTTCATACTATCACGAATAACTCCGAGTATGTATATATATATACCACACAATAGGCAAGCACCAATATACTATGGGAATTCTCATTCAAGCTCACGTACCCAACTTAGGCACGTGCACTACGACACCTCACAGGGGTCCAAGAGCCTACTAAAAACTTAGGGTGGACATAGACATTGACGGGCACTAAAGCCTAAACAACCTAGAGAGAGGTCAAGGTCAAAGTGTGACGAGGGAAGGATCGGTAAGCACGAGTTCAGATAGGACGTATACCAGAAGACAGCTTGGTTAGACGAAACATTGGCTCAATGGTGATGTTTAGGTTGAGGGAAAAAGAGATGTGGAGATGCTTAAATAGGATACAGAAAAGAAAATAGGGTGAATAGCATAAGCTAAAATACATGGGTTTTGAAAACTGTCGTACTTCAAAGTTGAAATCCCAGTCTGAAAAGAAATATTTGGAGATCGATAAAACGAGTTATTCAAAATAAATCTGAGTCGAATATTCATAATAAGAGAAAATGGTCTATTGGTTTTAAAGATTTTTAAAGGGAGTAAAATCATTTACACAAATATTAAGGACATGGTTTAGAAAATTTATACGTCAATAATTTAATATAATGTTGCCAAAAATTTTTGAATGTCAAAGAATGGAATCAAACAACGAAAGAATTTAAAATCAGGTTAAATGCTTTCAAAGCTTTGGGCTATGGAAAATTGAAGATAGTCAATTTGAAACTACTTTTAGAAAACCAAGGTTTGCCAAAAATGGAAAAACCGATTTACACAAGGTTCTTAATATACGAGCACAACGAACCTGGTACGGATAAAATAATTAAAATTCATTTTAGTCTAGAAATTTTTCTAAAAGCACGTAGGGTGAGTGGAAAGATAATAATTATAACTTAGCATAATAATTATCAGGATCGAATAACAAATCTTTAAAACCAAATCAGGGAGGGTCTAAAGCAGGAAGAGGTTTATGAAAATAGTAATTTTGCAAAAATCTGAAATAGTGAGGACGACGAGCAAAAACCAACTTTCTGAAATCTGAAATTCTATGTGACTTGAAAAGTATATTAGAAGTAAACACGAAGTATTATTCAAATGGCATTAATAAGAGGAAAAATTATAAATCAAACTGAGCAAAATAAAGGTACGGTTTAGAATAAAATTTATATATGAAGGGACGACACATTTGCATAGGTACGAAAAACATAGGCTAGGAAAATATTATAAGCTAGAGTTCAAAAATTTCCGCCAAAAGTTTTAAGAATTAAATCAACGAAGGAGTATGAAATGTGAGAAAATAATTGAGCAAATTTAAACTTAGGGAAAACGGAAATCGAGAAATACCTTCAGAAGATTTCAAAACTTGTAACGGAGAGATTCGAAAATTGGTGATGATCGTCATGAGGCGATCTCGTGAATCGAGGCAAGGAAATTGGTCGGGTGAGCCAAACATACATACACCCATGAATCAGAAGAGGCTACGGAGAAACTCCTACGGTTGACCAACTAAAGATTAGAGACTAGGCGCTAAGACTTCTAAGGTTAGACGGTAAAGAAATGCGTTCAGCTTGGTTCGGAATCGATGAACCCAGGCGAACGTCTAAAGGAGATTCTAGAAGTCTAATATGGTCAGGGGTAAACAAGGACCACTAGGGTAACTCCTACGACAATTGAATCAATTGCTAGAAGGGGTCTAACTACAATCAGGGCCTCTAACTAGCAAGCACAGACGTCTAACTAAGCCTTCTTATCACCTAGTGTCCTAAGAAATTGACTAGACTCAGGGCTTATGACTCGGATGTTGCAATTTATTTAATGGACATTCTGTTATTATCGTTGTTCTGTTAATTCGCAATTGCAAGATTGGACCTGCATGGGCCACCAACAAAACCTGTCACGCCCCGCTTCCCAAAAACATGGAGGCGAAGCGTGAGAAGGTCCGCTCAGACTTGAAGCTACAAAGCTGCAAGTCCGATAAGCGTCGATCAAATTTAAACTGCAGGTCCTTGCAACGCGAACGAAACAAAGATAATAATATTTAAATGAGACAAAAGAGATATCTCAGAATATCCATAAAATAAGTTTCAACATCACAGAAAAAGCCACCAGGCTAAAAGAAAGGGACTAAAGGCCCAAACATGGCCAACAAAAGTACAAAGCACAAAACAACGGTGCTACGCACCAACAACTAACAAAAGGCCTAAAACAACATAAAGCTCAACAAAACTCAAAGCATGGTCACCGGTGTCCACCAAAATCCTCCTGGGCAGCCATGGACTCAGACTCAGCGTCAGCAAAACCTCACGTACACAGCAACGAACTCTGGCTCAGGGTCTAACATGTGACACCCAAAGAGAAAGGGGCACATGTCAGCAAGTCTGGAAGACTTGTGCAAGTGAAACTGAAAGTAAAGTGAACAACCTAGCAGTTCTAGTATGAATGCGATGACATGGCAGTTTAAAGTATGAGTGCAACAGGTAAAGTAAAGTACAGTACGAGCATGACATGACATTCACAAGACAAGTACAAGACAAGGAAAGTAAGCACCTCGTGCACAGAGATTCCGTTCTTTGGCTAGAGTGGCTGCACGGCCAGCTCCTAGCTCAAGTAACCGTTTATCCCTACCCCTCCACGTGTATCGGGCATTGGTTTCTGGCCAACACATGAGGCCCGCTTCTGGTCCACGAGCCAGGAAGTGTGTAAACAAGTATGGCGTAGGGGTGCACCTAGCCGGTCCAGGGAACCCGGGCATTGGCTTTTGACCAACACATGAGGCCCGTTTCCCCCGGATGTAGTATTCAAGGAGTACAAGTATTGTAGCGTGTGCTACGAATGTAACAATCAACTGGGATGACATGTAAGATGCAATGCATGGCAGTTAAAAGTGCGTACAGGTAAGGAAAGTAAACGTGACAGTTTAGTATGCATGAACAACAAGTTTAAGGGTTGGATCTAGCTTCGTTGTCAAGCTAGATCAATTAGGTGACGGATCTAGTTTCGTTGTCAAACTAGATCAAGTAGGCGTCTAGCCAGCTATCATTTCACTGACTAGTCTCTTTTACGCTAAAAGCAAGGAAGTGGCCTAAAAACATGGCCCTACTCAAGAGTTGGCAAGTTTCACTTGCCTGCAACTATCACGTCAAGAAAACACCGTCCAACGAGTCCAAAGTCACGATTCCTACGTGCACAAGTCCACCGGCCTACATCCGTTTTATTAATCTTGATTAGTGGATTCTAAAACATTTAAAATACTTTAAAAATACTGATTTTAGTCTTTATTAGCATGCAATTGGGTTGGGGGTCCTAGGGGTGCAAAACGTTACCTCAACACGACGCGAAAGCTACACCGGCGTCGGGTAGCGACGCCGGGGGTTGGTATAATAGATTGCGCTCCAAGTCCAGATTCCAATATAGTTTCCTCGCTGGAAAGTTCAGAGCGTCTACCGGAGCAACGGTTCCAGATTCCAAAGCTCGTACGTGCGACGACGGGCTACGACGTGCGACGACGTCGTACGCGACGAATCCTCGAAGAGCAAGCACCAAAGTGGGGCCCACAATAGTCCTAGGGACCTTTGGGGGACCCACAATACCTCTGGAGAACTTGGGGGGCCTACGGTGGCAAGCGGTGCGACGGGTGCGGGGTTGCGACAAGTGACCCTCGGTCGTACCCCTCCCATGCGGGAGAAACCCTCGGTCGTGCGCCGTGAATGCGGGGGCTGCGACGTTGGGGTGTGCAGCAGCTGCGGGCGATGCTTGGTGCGGGGTTTCTCTTCGGTCTGGTCGATGGGGAGCTTCGGTCGTGCGGGGTGCGGAGCGGGGCGACAAACGTTGCAACGTTGCAAGCGTTGCAACGTCGCGGTGCTTCGGCGATGGCGGGCGGGCGCCTCGGTCAGATGCGGGCGACAGCTGCGGGCGATGCAGCGATGCGGGGAGCGGCTGTGAGCGGGGGCGGCCATCGGTCTGACCGAGAGATTTCCTCGGTCGGACACAGCTGCAGCGGGGCGACGTGCTGCGATGCGGGCGGCGTTGGATGCGGGGTTGGGCCTCGGTCTGAGCGGGCGAACGGAGCTGTTTTCCTCGGTCGTACGGGGGCTGAACGTCGCAACGTTGCGACGATTCATCGCAACGTCCAAAATGAGTTTGGAAGAGGCTAGGGCTAATTTCTTTGGAAAATAGGACTTGCTAGGGGTTGCTTATATAGTATAGGTGGGTTGACTTGGTCTAGGGCTAAATCTAATAGGATTAGAAGTTCAAAAAGATTTGAAATTTGAATTCAAACTTCTCCAACCCAATCTAGGATTTGACCTGGTCCAAATGAGCTGGAAATTGGCTCAAAAATTCTTTAAAACGTTTTAAACTCAAATAAATTTTATTTGGCCGAAATTAATTTAAAAATAAATTATTAAAAATAATATAAAACTTGTTAAAAATATAAAAGTGGTCAAATAAGCTCCAAAAATTATAAAATAAATATCGGGGTGATCGTGGTGGCGAGAGTGAGCTAACTAAGAAGACAGATCTCAGATTCGACGTCGGACGACGAAACTAAAAATAGAAACGTCTCCCGTCAAGAGTGAGAATCGCCACGTCTCATCGAGTAAGTTCAAATTGTGGGAAAACGACTCGAGGAACGTCGTTCCAAATTAGTGCCACTATTTAATACTCTCAGAGACGTTCACAACGGTATATCACTCGAAAGTGTTCACAAACGAACAAAGTCTAAAACAACCACGTGCACGGCCAAAAGCACGTGCACGAAAAACGTACGACGAAAAGTGGTCGTTACAACATGTCACTCCTACCACTTGTTACTTGCTACTTGTACTTCACTTGCTACTTCCATGCTATACTTGCCACGCATCATGCTATAACTTCTAGGTTGCTAGTTTACCTTCCTTTCAGTTTCCTTTCCCAAGTCTTTTTAGACCTGCTGACATGTGCCCCTTTCTCTTTGGGTTTCGCATGTTAGTTGCCGAGCCAGAGATTGTTGTTGAGGGAGACGAGTTCGTGGAGTTCGTGCCCGATCCTGTTGTTCGACGAGGAGTTTGAGATATCGGTGTTCTTTCTTAGGATCTTGCTGTTTCCTTTTGTTTTAGGATTCCTGTTAGTTGTCGGTGCGTGGCACCTTTGTTGTACTTTGTACTTTTGTTGGCCATGTTTGGGCCCTTAGATTCTTTTCTCTTTAAGCCTGGTGGCTTTTTCTGTGATGTTGGAATTTAATACAATGGATGTTCTGGGATTGACTTTTGTCTCATTTCCTTTATCATTGTCTTTGTTTCGTATCGCGTTACAAGGACCTGCAAATTTATTGTGGATGGACGCTTATCGGGCTTGGAGCTTACAGCTTCAAGTCTGAGTGGACCTTCTCACGCTTCGCCTCCACATTTTTGGGAAGCGGGGCGTGACACATCCCCAACGGCACACTCGCTTTCTCCCCAGACTTCAAGTCTACTGCGTTCAATGCTGAGCTGTTTTGGAATCGCATCACAAGTCTGCGAGGATATTGCCCTAGTCAGGTGAAATCATCTTGTATCGTCTACCCCTGTCTCCGCTATACCCAGCACCACCTCACCACCACTCCCTTTTCTACGCCAGAGGTCGGGACACTCTCCCTACCCAAGCTTTTCCATCTTATGGGTATGATACTTCTGTGCTTCCACCCTGATGGCACCCTCCACCCTTTCCTACTCTCTGGTACAGTGCACTAGCTGTGTCATCGCCTTCTTCAGACCGCCCACACTGCCACCGATATCTGTTGTTGCAGATTTTTCACCAGTTTCTCCCAGATACTCGGCCTCGAACTCCCTGCACGTCTAGTGACTCCCACCGCGCCTACACGATTGACGATGGATGTGCCCACCCGCATGTCCATCATTAGGTTGCACGGTAAGCGTCACTGGATTTACCTTCTAGGCACCCATCGTGAGCAGTACCTCTACCTGCCATGCCCCGACCTCACCCATATCACCCCAGTCATGCTTGACTGGATCGCTCCCCGCATTTTTTCCATTTCCCCATCCATGTCCTCGAGCCACCTGGAGCACCAGTCGACGACGGCATCGATGACTGGGTGCTCAGTTCTGACGAGGATGAGCCTAACATTACTGCCCTCGTCGCAGCCCAGCCAGCCCACCATGCACATCCACCTCCCCACGTGGGAGCACTTCGGTTCCCACTTCTGTAAGTGCTCCCACCACCACCACCACCACCGTAGAGACCCCGTGGAATGTGTCACGACCCGCTTCCCTAAAATGGAGGCGAGACATGAAAAGGTCCGCACGAGAGTGGAGCCGTGAAGCCCCAAACCCGATAAGCGTCAATAAAACATAAGCAGGTCCCTGTAACCACAACGGAGCAACAATAATAATAAAAGGAGAGACAGAAATAAAATTCTCATATCTCATAAATTGTCCAACATGAAAATAAGTCCAACATCCAGAAAAGCCACCAGGCTAAAAGAAAGAGTCTAAAGGCCCAGAACAAGGCCAACAAAAGCAACAACATAACAAAGTATAGGTGCTACGCACCGACAACAAAACAGCAGTCTAAACAAAAGGAAAACACAACGAAGACACTAGGACTGGTCCCCAGTGTCCACGTACTCCCCGTCAAACACAAGCTCGGGCTCGACGTCAGCAAACACCTCGTCCTCAACAAGGTACTCAGGCTCAGGATCTAACATGTGTCACCCAAAAGAGTAAAGGGGCACATGTCAGCAAGTCTAAAAGACTTGGGCAAGGAAACTGAAAGTAAGGCAACTAGCAACCTAGCAGTTTTAGTATGCATGACATGGCAGTTATAACATGAGTGCACAAGCAAGACATGGTGAACAATAAGTACAAGAGAACAACTATCGGGACAAGACAAGAGTAGCCAAGCTACTAACAATCTCAATCAATTCACTATTCACGTTTCACGTTGTTTTGTAGATGTTTACGCCCTTCAGCTGAATGGTACAACATTCACACCGATCGGCACTAAACACTACCCCACCCCAGAGTTTACGTCTTACAACTGCAGTTGCTGATCAGGCAGACCCCCAGTTGAATGACCGCTTAACTCTTACCCCATCCCACACGTAAACAAGCCAGGGTCCCTGTACATGAGCCCATCAAGTGAGCCAGGGTTGCCCCGCACGGGAGCTTGTTTCTTAGTTCACAATTCAATGTCGAGCGTTGGGGTTAGCAACTCATTATGCTCGCTTCTAGTCACGAGCCAGGAAACACAAGTATTGTAGCGATGCTACGCAATCACGGGATCACTAAAAAGAATGCAATGACATGACAATAAATTTGCGTACCGTTAATGGAAAGTAAACATGACATGGTAATTATGCAACATGCTAAATGTCGGGACTAGCTTCGTTGTCAAGCTAGTTCCTCAATTTGCGCCTAGGCGAGTATCATTTCGTCGCCTAGCCTCTTTTACGCCTACAACAAGCAAAATGGCCTAAAACATGGCCTAAACCCTAGGTGGCAAGTTTCACTTGCCTAGCACCGGGGATGACGATCACGAAGGTTCGTCTCGCGGATGCTAATCTATGGGGAAGTCGCTGTTATGGGGAAACAATCATCAAAACAACATTCATTCATTAGGGTTTCTTAAAAATACAAATAGGTTATGAAAACACCAAGAGATCGATTTCTTACCGAGAGGAAGCGGAAGAAACACCCCGGAGAACCTATGGATCAGATCTGGAAAAGATTGGAGAAATTTGGAGAACTAGGGTTTTTGGGGGATTTTGGGGATTTGATGAGATTTTGGGGAAGATGAGAGGTAGAATGAGTTGATGGATGGTTTGGATGATGGATTTAGGGCTTGGAATGAAGGAATAAGGGTTGGAGGTGTGAAGGGGGCTCAATGGGGGAGATTTTAGGGGTTTGGGTCGCGTGGAGGAAGAAGAAAACGTTTGGAAGGGGTTTAAATAGGATGGGCTGGCGGCTGCCCAGAAATTAGGGTTTTAACACAGATTAGTCGGTCAAAGAGCAACCACTGACCGACTAGTTTGGCAACTAGTCGGTCGATCGACCAACGCAGACCGACTAAGTGTAAACAGTACCTTCTGAACAAAAATAGGATTTAGATTTAGTCGGTCAAAGAACAATTACTGACCGACTAGTTCGACATCTAGTCGGTCGATGAACGTTCTTAGACCGACTAAGAGTAAACAGTAACTCGACTGTACAGAAGAACCAAGAATTAGTCGGCCTGAGTACAAAGATTAACCGACTAGTTTAACAACTAGTCGGTCAAAAGATGAACTTAGACCGACTAAGAATGAACAGTACTGATATTAAAATTTAGATGATGTGTTAGTCGGTTAAAGAAGCATTGCCGACCGACTAGTTTGCAACCTAGTCAGTCAACCAACGTTCTTAGACCGACTAACGATAAACAGTAACTCCTGAGAAATTTAGAAAGCCAACTAGTCGGTCCAAGAAGGATTGCTGACCGACTGGATCGTCATCTAGTCGGTCGGTGCCCCTTCTTATACCGGCTAATAAGCACCAAAAGTTCCGATACGGAGCGCGGAGCTCCGGGATCGATTCCTAAGACTCCTAGGCTTGATCTAATAGTAAGATACGACCGCTATGATGCCCGTCACAAATGACATACTTCGAAATCGACGATCCTAAGAAAGAAACGAGAAAACACGACGAAACGATCGAAAACGAAAGCTACGGAGACGGAAATCACACAAAAGGAGAAAATCCACCAAAACACATATTATATTATAATAAATCCAGATACAAGGAAACCAGTCGTTACATCCTCCCCAACTTAGGAAAAATTCCGTCCTCGGAATTTCCAAACACTCACGTGTCCGAAAACAAAAGTGGGAAACGCTCTCGCATCTCATCCTCATTCTCCCAAGTAGATTCTCCAGGTGAGCCGTGTCGCCACATCACCCTCACAAGATTGACAATCTTGTTCCGAAGCGATTTCTGACGCCTGTCCAGAATCTGCACTGGATGCTGGTCATACGTCATATCGGGGCGAACGGTAATCTCCAAAAAATCCACAGCATGAGACGGATCGCTAATGTATCGACGAAGCTGCGACACATGGAAACCATTGTGAACTCCTTCCAAAGATGGCGGCAAGGCCAAGCGATTAGCTACCTCGCCAACCCTCTCCAAAATGTCAAACGGTCCAATGTATCGCGGGCTCAACTTCCCTCGCTTCCCAAAACGAATCACACCGCGATTCGGGGAAATCTTCAAGAACACATGGTCGCCCGGTTGAAATTCCAAAGGACAACGTTTAGCATCCGCCCAATGCTTAAAACGGTCCTGAGCAATCCTCAACCTCTCCCGAATATTCCTGACGATCTCCACGGCCACCACGATCATCTCAGGTCCCAACAACTCCCGATCACCAACGTCATCCCAACTCAATGGCGATCGACATTTCCTCCCATAAAGAGCGACGAAGGGCGCCATGCCAATACTCGCCTGGAAGCTGTTGTTGTAAGAGAACTCCACCAAATGCAGATGGTCCTCCCACGAACCATTGAAATCCAACATGCACGCCCTCAGCATGTCCTCCAAAATCTGAATCGTCCTCTCAGACTGGCCATCCGTCTGCGGATGGTACGCCGTGCTGAAACTCAGACGCGTACCCAAGCTCTTCTGCAAACTCTGCCAGAACTGAGATGTGAACCTCGTGTCTCTGTCCGACACGATACTCACGGGGACTCCGTGAAGTCGCACAACCTCCTGCACGATTCACGTTACATCACTATCCAAACTAGGAAAAGGAAATAAAACGGAGAGTAAAAGAATTTTAACTCCATATATCTCCTCGCTAGCGCCTCAGTGGACTGTCCCACTCGGAATGGAATAAAGTGCGCAGATTTGGTCAATCGATCCACGACCACCCAAATCGCGTCATTCTGCTTCGGACTCCGAGGTAGTCCAGTCATGAAGTCCATAGTGATGTGTTGCCACTTCCACTCCGGAATCGGAAGCGGTTGTAGCAACCCGGCCGAACGCTGATGCTCCGCCTTCACTTGCTGGCAAACCAAGCACTTGGCTACACTCCGAGCCACACTCCTCTTCATGACATGCCACCAATAATTCAGACGAAGATCCTGGTACATCTTGGTGCCACCAGGATGCACAGAATACGGCGAACTGTGTGCCTCCACCATCAACTCCTCTCTAATATCCCCAGCCGGCACACACAACCTGGCTCCAAACCTCAGCGAGCCATCCTCATGAATCAAAAAGTCAGTCCGCAGACCGGCTTCCACCTGCTCCCGAATCTTCACCAGCTTCGGATCCTCAGCCTGGCCAGCCTTAATCCGATCCACGATCGTCGACTGTACCTGCATGTACATCAACGATGAAACCTCCCCAGGAAGAACAATCTCCACGCCAGACTCGCAAAAATCCTGCCACAAACTCCACTGCGAGGTCAAAATCATCACCGCTGGAAGCCTACAAAGCGCATCCAGAACCACATTCACCTTGCCAGGGTGAAACTGCAAATCAATCTCATAATCCGCCATAAGCTCCAACCATCGACGCTGTCGCATGTTGAGCTCCTTCTGAGTAAAAATATACTTCAAGCTTTTGTGATCGGTGAAAATCTTCACTTTCTCACACAGCAGGAAGTGCCTCCAAATCTTAAGAGCAAACACAACGGCAGCCAACTCCAAATCATGCGTCGGGTAATTCTTCTCATCAACCTTAAGCTGACGAGACGCATACGCCACAACATGCCCATGCTGATGCAACACACAACCGAGACCCTTGCCAGAAGCATCGCAAAAGATCTCAAATCCACCGCTGCGATCAGGCACAACAAGGACAGGGGCAGTCGTCAACCTCTCCTTCAGAATACCAAAAGCATTCTCACAATCACCCGACCAAACAAAAGCAACATCCTTCCGCGTCAACCTGGTCATCGGCTCAGCAATACGGGAAAAGTCCTTAATGAATCGCCGATAGTAACCAGCAAGTCCAAGGAAACTCCGAATCTCAGACGCAGACGACGGAACAGGCCACTCTCTGATGGCCCTAATCTTCTCGGGATCCACTGAAATACCATCTCCAGTCACCACATGCCCGAGGAAAGCAACTCTATCCAGCCAAAACTCGCACTTCGAAAACTTAGCATACAAACGATGCTTCCTCAAGATCTCCAATACCGTCCTCAAGTGCGAGGCATGCTCTTCCTCCGACTTCGAATAGATCAGAATGTCGTCAATAAAGATAACGACAAACTTATCCAAAAAGTTGTAGAAAATCAGGTTCATCAGATTCATGAAAACTGCGGGCGCGTTAGTTACGCCGAAGGGCATAACCACGAACTCGTAGTGTCCATACTTCGTCCTGAACGCTGTCTTCGGAACATCTCCCTTCTTCATCTTCAACTGATGGTAACCACTCCTCAAATCCAATTTAGAGAATACCCTCGAACCTCCAAGCTGATCAAAAATATCATCGATACGAGGCAACGGGTATTTATTCTTAATGGTCACCGCATTCAACTCCCGATAGTCCACGCACATGCGACGCGAACCGTCCTTCTTCTTCACCAGCAGTACCGGTGCTCCCCACAGAGACACACTAGGATTTATATAACCCTTCTGCAAAAGCTCATCCAACTGCTTCCGCAACTCTTCCAATTCAGTGGGTGCCATACGATACGGCGCCTTCGAAATCGGCTGCGCACCTGGAACAAGATCGATAGAGAATTCTAAAGCTCGATCAGGTGGCAAACCAGACATCTCCTCGGGGAAGACGTCGCCAAAATCTCGCACCACAGCTGGCCACTCCAGCTCCATCTGCATAGCCACAACCTCCACCGGCCTGGCCCGAAATCTGACAGGACCAAGCGAACTGCTACCACGACTGAACTCAAATACTGGATGTCCGGGAATCTCGAACACCACCTTCTTCCTCCTGCAGTCAATCGTAGCATAGAAGCTCGCAAGCCAGTCCATCCCAAGAACTGCATCATAGTTGATGATATCGTGGACAATGAAATCAGCGAAAAGCTCATGTCCACAGACCACCAACGAGCAAGAATTGTAACCACGATGCACCGAGACCACGCCATTCCCTGTAACGATATTCCAACTCTTGGGAAGAGGGGACGTCGACAAGGAATGCATCTCCACGAAGCTCCGAGAAATAATGCACATCAATGCACCAGAGTCAAAGAGGACTCGTGCAGGAAATGTGCACACCAAAACCACACCTAACAAGCAATTTAACAATCAAACCCTAGTCTAGCAAACAATCATGTTCAAGCAATCAACACAATCTAACATTCAAACCAGCTAGGAAAGTAACAGCTAGATTGAGGATTACCTGCGATAACCTCATCCACAGCCTCGCTCTCCACAGCGGTCATCAGAAAAGCCTGCCTCCTTGGCGGAACAGCCTGCCGAAAAGCCTGCCCCTGCGGAACAAGAGCTGCTCCACGTCCAGCAGGAACAGGCGCTCGCTGTTGCAACGGCTGAGCTGCAACATGTACCCTCCGCAGTGGACCCGCATGCCGACAATCCTTCGCGATATGGGAAACATCACCACAAACCAGACACTGGCCCAAAAACTTCCGACATTGTTCCTTGATGTGGCCAGGCTTGCCGCAGAAATGGCAAGTCTTCAGAATAGGCCCTCCTGGCCTCTTAAACTGAGCTGGCTGATTAGGCTTGAAACCAGGCCTAACCACCGCTCTGGCCTGCTCCATAGGCCTCTTCCCAGCACCAACAACAGACCCCCTCCTCTGACTCAAGTTCAGCTCCTGCCTCCTAGCAGCGACCAGAACCTTCTGATAAGAGTCCAGATCGGAGGAAGACACAAAACTCTGGAGCTCCAAAGCAAGTCCCTGCAGGAACCTCTGAGCCCTCTCATCAGCATCCTGCACCATCTTCGGTGCGAACCGACTCAGCCTAGTGAACTCTTGGTGGTACTGGTCCACCGTCAATCTCCCTTGCTTCAGATCAATGAAGCGCTGCAGCATCTCCTTCTTCGCAGCCTTCGGAAAGAATTCCTCATCAAACCTGGACTTAAAGGTAGCCCAAGCTATCGGCTCCACCAACATCTTCTCTTCCGCATCCCACCAATTCCGAGCATTATCCTTGAGTTGCCTCTTCGCCAAATCAACCCATCCAGCCGGGGTGATCTTGGCCATCTTCAGATTGTCCTCGATGTTTTGAATCCACTCATCGACAGCCAGAGGACCCTCAGACCCATCAAAATACGCGGGACCCAGCTCCCGAAATTGCTTCGCTCCCGGCTCAGAGCGAGGGGCATCCGGAAGAGCCCGGGCAGCTTGAGCAAGTGGAGCATTCTGGACTTGCAGGAGCACGCCCTGCTGCACTTGCATCATCTGGAGCATCATCCGCATCATCTCACCGTTGGTGGGTTCCCGCTCAGGCTCCTCATCATGAGGGAGCGCCCCGCTGCCCCCACCACGGGTGAATCGTCTTCCTGCCATCTAGTGACACAGAAAACGAAGCAGATTAGACTCATAGCTTATGACTCGGACGTCGAACTTAATTTATTGGACATTCTAATATTATTATCGCTATTCCGATAATCGCAGTTACAGAAGGACCTGCATGGGCCACCAACAAAACCTGTCACGACCCGCTTCCCTAAAATGGAGGCGAGACGTGAAAAGGTCCGCACGAGAGTGGAGCCGTGAAGCCCCAAACCCGATAAGCGTCAATAAAACATAAGCAGGTCCCTGTAACCACAACGGAGCAACAATAATAATAAAAGGAGAGACAGAAATAAAATTCTCATATCTCATAAATTGTCCAACATGAAAATAAGTCCAACATCCAGAAAAGCCACCAGGCTAAAAGAAAGAGTCTAAAGGCCCAGAACAAGGCCAACAAAAGCAACAACATAACAAAGTATAGGTGCTACGCACCGACAACAAAACAGCAGTCTAAACAAAAGGAAAACACAACGAAGACACTAGGACTGGTCCCCAGTGTCCACGTACTCCCCGTCAAACACAAGCTCGGGCTCGGCGTCAGCAAACACCTCGTCCTCAACAAGGTACTCAGGCTCAGGATCTATGTCACGCCCCGCTTCCCAAAAACGTGGAGGCGAAGCGTGAGAAGGTCCGCTCAGACTTGAAGCTACAAAGCCGCAAGTCCGATAAGCGTCAATCACTTTAAACTGCAGGTCCTTGCAACGCGAAACGAAACAAGATAATAATAACGAAAGAGACAAAAAGAACATCTCAGAATATCCATAATAATAAATCTCAACAACGCAGAAAAGCCACCAGGCTACAAATAAAGAGTCTAAAAGAGGCCTAGCATGGCCAACAAAAGTACAAAGTACGAAAATAAGGAAAAGGTGCAAGCACCGACATCTAACAGCAACCTAAGCAAAAGCAAGTAAAATCAGTCTCTAAGACTGGTCTCCGGTGTCCTCGAACTCCTCAACGAACGTAGGCTCGGGCTCAGCGTCAGCAAACACCTCGTCCTCAGCAACTGTCTCTGGCTCAGGGTCTAACATGTGGCACCCAAAGAGAAAGGGGCACATGTCAGCAAGTCTGGAAGACTTGTGCAAGTGAAACTGAAAGGTGGTAAAAGTAAAGCAACCTAGCAGTTCTAGCATGAATGCGATGACATGGCAGTTTAAAGTATGAGTGCAACAGGTAAGGAAAAGTAAAGTAAAGTAAAGGACGAGCATGGCATGGCATTCACAAGACAAGTACAAGACAAGTAAAGAAAACACCTCGTGCACAGAGATTCCGCCTTTTGGCTAGAGTGGCTGCGCGGGCCAACTCCTAAGCTCAAGCGAACGGTTATCCCTACCCCTCCACGTGTATCGAGCCAGGGCATTACCCCCGAACAGGAATGCTCGCTTCTGGACCACGAGCCAGGAAGTGTGTAAACAAGTATGGCCTAGGGGTGCACCTAGCCAGGGACACGGAAACACGGATTTGTACAAGTATTTTGTAGCGTGTGCTACGATGCAACAATCAAGTTGGATGACATGTAAGATGCAATGCATGGCAGTTAAAAGTACGTACAGTTTAAGGAAGTAAACGTGACAGTTTAGCATGCATGAATGGCAAGTTTAAGGGTTGGATCTAGCTTCGTTGTCAAGCTAGATCATTTAGGTGACGGATCTAGTTTCGTTGTCAAACTAGATCAAGTAGGCGTCTAGCCAGCTATCATTTCACTGACTAGTCTCTTTTACGCTAAAGGAAAGTAAGTGGCCTAAAAACATGGCCCTACACAAGAGTTGGCAAGTTTCACTTGCCTGCAACTATCACGTCAAGAAAACCGCCCAACGAGTCCAAAGTCACGATTCCTACGTGCTCAAGTCCCCCGGCCTACATCCGTTTTATTAATCTTGATTAGTGATTCTAAAACATTTAAAAATACTTTAAAATAATGATTTTTAGTCTTTATTAGCATGCAATGGGGTTGGGGGTCCTAGGGGTGCAAAACGTTACCTCAACACGACGCGAGAGCTACACGGCGTCGGGTAGCGACGCCGGGGGTTGAAATAATAAGATCGCGCTCCAAGTCCAGATTCCAATTAGATTCCTCGCTGGAAATTCAGAGCAATCAACCCGGGGCGACGATTCCAGATTCCAAAGCTCGCACGTGCGACGACGGGCTACGACGTGCGACGAAGTCGTACGCGACAAGTCGTCGAAGAGAACGTACCAAAGTGGGGCCCACAGTAGTCCTAGGGGCCTTTGGGGAACCCACAATAACTCGGGAGAACTTGGGGGGCCCACGGAGGCAAGCGGTGCGACGGGTGCGGGGTTGCGACAAGTGGCCGTCGGTCGTACAGCCTCGGTGCGGGGAGATGGCTCGGTCAGACACGGTGGGGGCGCTGTGCGACGCTGGGGGTCGGTCACGGCAGCGGGGGCGGCCGTTTCCCTCGGTCAGACACGGTGGAGGCCTCGGTCAGGCGCTTGGGATGCAGGGTTGCAGCGCTGCAGCGATGCAACGCTCGGGCGCTCGGTCACAGCGGCGGCTTCCTTCGGTCGGGCACGGAGCGGAGCGGGGCGACAGAGCGGGCGACAAGCGGGTCGGTGCGGAGCGGGGCGACCGGTCGGTTCTCTCGGTCTGACCGAGAGACCCTATCGGTCAAGCGGGGGACGAAGCGGCGGGGTTGGTGCTGCGGTGCGGAGCGACGAGATAGCGGGCGGGGCGGCCGGTCAGAACGGGTGGATGCGGGGGATTTCCTCGGTCGTGCGGGGTGCTGAACGTCGCAACGTTGCGAAGATTCGTCGCAACGTCCAAAATGACTTTGGAAGAGGCTAGGGCTAATTTCTTTGGAAAATAGGACTTGCTAGGGGTTGCTTATATAGTATAGGGGGGGTTGACTTGGTCTAGGGCTAAATCTAATAGGATTAGAATTCAAAAAGATTTGAAATTTGAATTCAAACTTCTCCAACCCAATCTAGGATTTGACCTGGTCCAAATGAGCTGGAAATTGGCTCAAAAATTCTTTAAAACGTTTAAAACTCAAATAAATTTTATTTGGCCGAAAATTAATTATAAATTAATTATTAAAAATAATATAAAACTTGTAAAAATTATAAAAGTGGTCAAATTAACTCCAAAAATTATAAAATAAATATTGTGGTGATCGTGGCGACGAATGTGAGCTAACTAAGAAGACGGAACTCAAATTCGACATCGGACGACGAAACTAAAAATAGAAACGTCTCCCGTCAAAAGTGAAAGTCGTCACGTCTCATCGAGTGAGTTTAAATTGTGGAAAAAACGACTCGAGAAGTGTCGTTCCAAGATAGTGCCACTATTAATACTCTCAGAGACGTTCGCAACGGCATATCACACAAAAGTATTCACAATCAAATAAAGTCTAAAATAAACACGTGCACGGCCAAAAGCACGTGCACGAACGAAGTACAACGAAAACGTACCGTTACATCCTCCCCACCTTAGAAATGATTCCGTCCTCGGAATCAACATCAAGCACTGCTCGGGAAAAGGTGCGGGAAGCGCTCTCTCATTTCGTCTTCACGCTCCCAGGTAGACTCACCGGGGGAACCGTGACGCCACTGCACACGAACCAAGTCGACGGTCTTATTCCTCAGCTGCTTCTGTCGACGATCCAGAATCTCAACGGGCTGCTGATCATAAGACAGATCCGGACGAACGTAATCTCTGAGAAATCCACAGCGTGAGAGGGATCACTAACGTATCGGCGTAACTGAGATACGTGAAATACGTCGTGAACTCCCACAAGCGACGGTGGCAACGCCAAGCGATAAGCCACAGCTCCAACTCTCTCTAGAACATCGAACGGTCCAATAAACCTCGGACTCAGCTTGCCTCTCTTCCCGAATCGAATAACTCCGCGGTTCGGAGAAATCTTCAGGAATACATGATCGCCAGGCTGAAACTCCAAAGGCCTCCGTTTAGCATCCGCCCAATGCTTGAAACGGTCCTGCGCAATCCTCAGCTTCTCTCGAATATTCCTCACAACATCCACGGCCTCCACGATCATCTCCGGTCCTAACAGCTCCCGATCTCCAACGTCATCCCAGCTCAGTGGCGATCGACATTTCTTTCCATATAGCGCGGCGAAAGGCGCCATTCCAATACTCGCCTGGTAGCTGTTATTGTAGGCAAACTCAACGTGATGGAGATGATCCTCCCAAGATCCCTTAAAGTCCAACATGCAAGCTCGTAACATATCCTCCAAAATCTGAATCGTCCTCTCGGACTGGCCATCCGTCTGCGGGTGGTACGCCGTGCTGAAACTCAGACTCGTACCCAAGCTCTTCTGCAGACTCTGCCAAAACTGAGATGTGAATCTCGTGTCTCTGTCCGACACGATACTCACGGGGACTCCGTGAAGTCGTACGATCTCCTGCACGATTCACGTTACATCACTATCTAGACTAGGAAAAAGGAAATAGAAACGGAGAGTAAACGAATTTACCTCCATGTATCTCCTCGCTAGCGTCTCGGTAGACTGTCCTACTCGGAAGGGGATAAAATGAGCGGATTTGGTCAATCGGTCTACGATCACCCAAATCGCGTCGTTCTGCTTCGGACTCCGAGGTAGTCCAGTCACGAAATCCATAGTGATGTGCTGCCACTTCCACTCCGGAATCGGAAGCGGTTGTAGCAACCCTGCCGTACGCTGGTGCTCCGCCTTTACTTATTGGCAAACCAAACACTTGGCTACACTCCGAGCCACACTTCTCTTCATACCATGCCACCAAAGTTCAGACGAAGATCCTTGTACATCTTGGTCCCACCAGGATGCACAGAATACGGCGAACTGTGTGCCTCGACCAATAATTCCTCTCTGATATCTCCAGCGGGCACACACAACCTGGCTCCAAATCTCAACGAACCATCCTCGTGAATCAAGAAGTCAGTCCGCAAACCGGCTTCCACCTGCTCCCGAATCTTCACCAGCTTAGCATCTCCAGCCTGTCCAGCCTTGATCCTATCCACGATCGTCGATTGAATCTGCATGCTCATCATCGTAGAAGTCTCTCCAGGAAGAATAATCTCGATACAGTCTCGCAAAAGTCCTGCTGTAGTCTCCACTGCGACGTCAACATCATCACCGCTGGAAGTCTGCTCAGCGCATCCGGAACGACATTCACCTTGCCAGGGTGATACTGCAAGTCGATCTCGTAGTCTGCCATGAGCTCAACAAAACCTGTCACGCCCCGCTTCCCAAAAACGTGGAGGCAAAGCGTGAGAAGGTCCGCTCAGACTTGAAGCTACAAAGCCGCAAGTCCGATAAGCGTCAATCACTTTAAACTGCAGGTCCTTGCAACGCGAAACGAAACAAGATAATAATAACGAAAGAGACAAAAAGAACATCTCAGAATATCCATAATAATAAATCTCAACAACGCAGAAAAGCCACCAGGCTACAAATAAAGAGTCTAAAAGAGGCCTAGCATGGCCAACAAAAGTACAAAGTACGAAAATAAGGAAAAGGTGCAAGCACCGACATCTAACAGCAACCTAAAGCAAAAGCAAGTAAAATCAGTCTCTAAGACTGGTCTCCGGTGTCCTCGAACTCCTCAACGAACGTAGGCTCGGGCTCAGCGTCAGCAAACACCTCGTCCTCAGCAACTGTCTCTGGCTCAGGGTCTAACATGTGGCACCCAAAGAGAAAGGGGCACATGTCAGCAAGTCTGGAAGACTTGTGCAAGTGAAACTGAAAGGTGGTAAAAGTAAAGCAACCTAGCAGTTCTAGCATGAATGCGATGACATGGCAGTTTAAAGTATGAGTGCAACAGGTAAGGAAAAGTAAAGTAAAGTAAAGGACGAGCATGGCATGGCATTCACAAGACAAGTACAAGACAAGTAAAGAAAACACCTCGTGCACAGAGATTCCGCCTTTTGGCTAGAGTGGCTGCGCGGGCCAACTCCTAAGCTCAAGCGAACGGTTATCCCTACCCCTCCACGTGTATCGAGCCAGGGCATTACCCCCGAACACGGAATGCTCGCTTCTGGACCACGAGCCAGGAAGTGTGTAAACAAGTATGGCCTAGGGGTGCACCTAGCCAGGGACACGGAAACACGGATTTGTACAAGTATTTTGTAGCGTGTGCTACGATGCAACAATCAAGTTGGATGACATGTAAGATGCAATGCATGGCAGTTAAAAGTACGTACAGTTTAAGGAAAGTAAACGTGACAGTTTAGCATGCATGAATGGCAAGTTTAAGGGTTGGATCTAGCTTCGTTGTCAAGCTAGATCATTTAGGTGACGGATCTAGTTTCGTTGTCAAACTAGATCAAGTAGGCGTCTAGCCAGCTATCATTTCACTGACTAGTCTCTTTTACGCTAAAGGAAAGTAAGTGGCCTAAAAACATGGCCCTACACAAGAGTTGGCAAGTTTCACTTGCCTGCAACTATCACGTCAAGAAACCGCCCAACGAGTCCAAAGTCACGATTCCTACGTGCTCAAGTCCCCCGGCCTACATCCGTTTTATTAATCTTGATTAGTGATTCTAAAACATTTAAAAATACTTTAAAATACTGATTTTTAGTCTTTATTAGCATGCAATTGGGTTGGGGATCCTAGGGGTGCAAAACGTTACCTCAACATGACGCGAGAGCTACACCGGCGTCGGGTAGCGACGCGGGGGTTGAAATAATAAGATCGCGCTCCAAGTCCAGATTCCAATTAGATTCCTCGCTGGAAATTCAGAGCAATCAACCCGGGGCGACGATTCCAGATTCCAAAGCTCGCACGTGCGACGACGGGCTACGACGTGCGACGAAGTCGTACGCGACAAGTCGTCGAAGAGAACGTACCAAAGTGGGGCCCACAGTAGTCCTAGGGGCCTTTGGGGAACCCACAATAACTCTGGAGAACTTGGGGGGCCCACGGAGGCAAGCGGTGCGACGGGTGCGGGGTTGCGACAAGTGGCCGTCGGTCGTACAGCCTCGGTGCGGGGAGATGGCTCGGTCAGACACGGTGGGGGCGCTGTGCGACGCTGGGGGTCGGTCACGGCAGCGGGGGCGGCCGTTTCCCTCGGTCAGACACGGTGGAGGCCTCGGTCAGGCGCTTGGGATGCGGGGTTGCAGCGCTGCAGCGATGCAACGCTCGGGCGCTCGGTCACAGCGGCGGCTTCCTTCGGTCGGGCACGGAGCGGAGCGGGGCGACAGAGCGGGCGACAAGCGGGTCGGTGCGGAGCGGGGCGACCGGGCGGTTCTCTCGGTCTGACCGAGAGACCCTATCGGTCAAGCGGGGGACGAAGCGGCGGGGTTGGTGCTGCGGTGCGGAGCGACGAGATAGCGGGCGGGGCGGCCGGTCAGAACGGGTGGATGCGGGGGATTTCCTCGGTCGTGCGGGTGCTGAACGTCGCAACGTTGCGACGATTCGTCGCAACGTCCAAAATGACTTTGGAAGAGGCTAGGGCTAATTTCTTTGGAAAATAGGACTTGCTAGGGGTTGCTTATATAGTATAGGGGGGGTTGACTTGGTCTAGGGCTAAATCTAATAGGATTAGAATTCAAAAAGATTTGAAATTTGAATTCAAACTTCTCCAACCCAATCTAGGATTTGACCTGGTCCAAATGAGCTGGAAATTGGCTCAAAAATTCTTTAAAACGTTTAAAACTCAAATAAATTTTATTTGGCCGAAAATTAATTTATAAATTAATTATTAAAATAATATAAAACTTGTAAAAATTATAAAAGTGGTCAAATTAACTCCAAAATTATAAAATAAATATTGTGGTGATCGTGGCGACGAATGTGAGCTAACTAAGAAGAGGATCTAACATGTGTCACCCAAAAGAGTAAAGGGGCACATGTCAGCAAGTCTAAAAGACCTGGGCAAGGAAACTGAAAGTAAGGCAACTAGCAACCTAGCAGTTTTAGTATGCATGACATGGCAGTTATAACATGAGTGCACAAGCAAGACATGGTGAACAATAAGTACAAGAGAACAACTATCGGGACAAGACAAGAGTAGCCAAGCTACTAACAATCTCAATCAATTCACTATTTACGTTTCACGTTGTTTTGTAGATGTTTACGCCCTTCAGCTGAATGGTACAACATTCACACCGATCGGCACTAAACACTACCCAACCCCAGAGTTTATGTCTTACAACTGCAATTGCTGATCAGGCAGACCCCCAGTTGAATGACCGCTTAACTCTTACCCCATCCCACACGTAAACAAGCCAGGGTCCCTGTACATGAGCCCATCAAGTGAGCCAGGGTTGCCCCGCACGGGAGCTTGTTTCTTAGTTCACAATTCAATGTCGAGCATTGGGGTTAGCAACTCTTATGCTCGCTTCTGGTCACGAGCCAGGAAACACAAGTATTGTAACGATGCTACGCAATCACGGGATCACTAAAAAGAATGCAATGACATGACAATAAATTTGCGTACCATTAATGGAAAGTAAACATGACATGGTAATTGTGCAACATGCTAAATGTCGGGACTAGCTTCGTTGTCAAGCTAGTTCCTCAATTTGCGCCTAGGCGAGTATCATTTCGTCGCCTAGCCTCTTTTACGCCTACAACAAGCAAAATGGCCTAAAACATGGCATAAACCCTAGGTGGCAAGTTTCACTTGCCTAGCACCGGGGATGACGATCACGAAGGTTCGTCTCGCGGATGCTAATCTACGGGGAAGTCGCTGTTATGGGGAAACAATCATCAAAACAACATTCATTCATTAGGGTTTCATAAAAATACAAATAGGTTATGAAAACACCAAGAGTTCGATTTCTTACCGAGAGGAAGCGGAAGAAACACCCCGGAGAACCTATGGATCAGATCTGGAAAAGATTGGAGAAGTTTGGAGAACTAGGGTTTTTGGGGGATTTTGGGGATTTGATGAGATTTTGGGGAAGATGAGAGGTAGAATGAGTTGATGGATGGTTTGGATGATGGATTTAGGGCTTGCAATGAAGGAATAAGGGTTGGAGGTGTGAAGGGGGCTCAATGGGGGAGATTTTAGGGTTTTGGGTCGAGTGGAGGAAGAAGAAAACGTTTGGGAGGGGTTTAAATAGGATGGGCTGGCGGCTGCCCAGAAATTAGGGTTTTAACACAGATTAGTTGGTCAAAGAGCAACCACTGACAGACTAGTTTAGCAACTAGTCGGTCGGTCGACCAACGCAGACCGACTAAGTGTAAACAGTAACTTCTGAACAAAAATAGGATTTAGATTTAGTCGGTCAAAGAACAATTACTGACAGACTAGTTCGACATCTAGTCGGTCGATGAATGTTCTTAGACCGACTAAGAGTAAACAATAACTCGACTGTACAGAAGAACCAAGAATTAGTCGGCCTGGGTACAAAGATTAACCGACTAGTTTAACAACTAGTCGGTCGAAAGATGAACTTAGACCGACTAAGAATGAACAGTACTGATATTAAAATTTAGATGATGTGTTAGTCGGTTAAAGAAGCATTGCCGACCGACTAGTTTGCAACCTAGTCGGTCAACCAACGTTCTTAGACCGACTAACGATAAACAGTAACTCCTGAGAAATTTAGAAAGCCAACTAGTCGGTCCAAGAAGGATTGTCGACCAACTGGATCGTCATCTAGTCGGTCGGTGCCCCTTCTTATACCGGCTAATAAGCACCAAAAGATCCGATACGGAGCGCGGAGCTCTGGGATCGATTCCTAAGACTCCTTGGCTTGATCTAATAGTAAGATACGACCGCTATGAAGCCCGTCACGAATGACATACTTTGAAATCGACGATCCTAAGAAAGAAACGAGAAAACACGACGAAACGATCGAAAACGAAAGCTACGGAGACGGAAATCACACAAAAGGAGAAAATCCACCAAAACACATATTATATTATAATAAATCCAGATACAAGGAAACCAGTCGTTACAGACTGTCCACACCTCTACCCTTGAGGTCGCTACCTCTATCTCTGCCGTGCCTGGACCTGATTGCACGGTTATCTATGCTGCTCCCGATTTCACTTCCTCCACCCTTTCGGGGCTAGCCAGTTCTTTCGCTCCCGAACCTACCGATTCACCTATCTCAGAGCCCGTCTCTGCCAGCTCACTTCACGCACCTGTGGACCTCCTCACGTCCCTTCCCACCACCCTAGGGTCCACAGTTCCTCTTCTTGGCACCACTTCTGCACAAGAATCAGCAGTTTTCTTCGAGAGCGTCGTGGTGTCTGTCACCACTTCTGTTCCCACGACGTCTCCTATTTCTGATACTGATGCTGATCTTGTTTCTGCACCGGATCTCAGATCCATTCCATGCACAACCTCTTCCTCCGAGATCCCTGCTAGACCACCCTCCCCTGACTTTCAGTTCAGACCCCGGGTATCACCTGCATATGGTCACACTACGAGTGTGGTCTCTAGCAGTTCACGTTCATCCCTTAGCTCCTGCACCACGGACGCACGTCTTTCCACGATAGAGACCGAGATTGTCACCCTAAGGCATGCCTTTGACACCCTCTCGCACTCGCTCTCCACTTTTCAGCAGTCTGCGGAGCGAGACATCACAGCCATTCTTGATATTCTTAGGCATCAACATGCACCCACTGTAATACTTGCACTATCCCCTCCTCCCAGGACAGACCCTATCCACCGCTAACTGTGCCTCACTCTCAGACTTCTGCAGGGCCTGTCACTTCTCCAGTTGAGCCGGTTGCACCACAGCTGGAGACTTCCATTGTCGAGACACACGTTCTCACACCTACCGACACTCCAGTTGTTCCACTACCTTTTTCTGAGCCTGTTGTCTCTTCTGTTGCATCACCGGTCGACACACCTGTCGAGCCTTCACATTCTGTGCCCGATGCTCCCATTTCTGCTCCCCAGTAGTCGGACCCATCATCACCTCTAGAGGGTGATGTCGCTGCTTGATCCTCACACTATTTTTGCTCCTGTGACCCCTTATTCATTTTTGTGTCCATCTGTCTCTTCGGGGCCCTGACCTTGCATAGCTTGGGGGATGGCCTTTTGCACCACCCGCATACATTCCATCATTTTGCATTCACACCTGCATCATGACATCATTTGCATCATCTGCCTGCCTGTTCATATTTTTTGCATCTTAAGCATTAGGTCATGTAGTTTTTCTTTTATTTTTTTCCATAGTTTTACTTTTCCTTATTTTCCTTTTATTTACCACCTGCCCTCCATATCCTCATTTTTCCTTCTTGCCAGCGTGTTCTCAGCAGTGAGGACACTGCTGTGTTTATCTTGGGGATGAGCGCTATCACTTTTATTTTCATTTTATCATTTTCTTTCATTTTACACATTTTATTTTTTTTCACCACTTTTCCACCGTTTCTTTTTTTAGCATCATATTTTCCATGTTTGGTACGCGTGCATGCATGCTTTTATTTTACTTTCTCCGCCTTTCTTTTCCCCTTCTGCTAGATATATCTGAATGATGATATCTCTCTTAGCATTAGTAGCTATCACAATGATTATTACGTTTGCCAAGCTACTTAGAGTATTTCAGTTCTTACTATTCATATACTTGCATATATATTCTGTTGATTATCTCTCTATATGAATGCATGAAATGAATTGAAACTGAATGTATGCAGTAGTATTTCGTATGCTCATGTTGGATATGCACCGAGATTCACGCATCTTTAGAATATTTGAAGCATCTGCCATGTTATCTTTTTCACCTTCTATTGCATGCCTGCTATTATTGTGTGCCTTACCGCATGACTTCATTATTCGTTGAAATGAATGAAAATATCAATGCTTGCTTATGAGTTTAGTTGGAGTATTATCTTATTGAACCATTGTGCACATATTATGAGTGAACCGAGAGATTATATTATTTCCTTCTCCATATATCTTATTATTCTCTATATGTCACTTGGGTTCACCCCCTTTGCAGCTACATATACCGCATCCTATTTCCAAAAATCCCAAAAGAAAAAGTTAGCTTCAAAAAGCCTAAAAGGCCAAAAAGGAGCCAAAACATATGCATATACTATTGCTCCTATTCCTAAAAAAGAGAGAGAGGGAGAAATATATTTCCTATATCCTGCTATTTGGATCTACACAAATACTTGGGGAAAAGCTACAAAATTCCTTTATTATTCCTTAGATGTGATGCCTATAGCTAAGCTTGGGGGGTGAATCCATTTGATTATACGAGTGAGTATGCCATTAAAGTGGAGTTATGCACATTTGGGGACATTTGATAATGCTCAGACTTTGCGAAATATATTAGCTATGGAGATTTTTCATGTTTTGAGATGAAAATATGAATGCCATGATCCTTATTCTATTCTCTGCTGCTTGCTTGGTATGACTCTTATATGCTTCATTTATTTCTATTGATTGAAAAGTGTGTCGCCAACATGTTTTACTAGACTCTATGAATTGCATGATGTGGATATGAATAGATTGCATAAATTTAGAGAATCCCTTCCTTTGTTCTTAAATGCTTGCAAGTGATATGTTTATCTAAGAAATGACATGTGATCTACTTTCGAAGTATTGTGATATGTCGATATAGCTTGAGATCTGACCGAATACTCTAGCACTCCCCTCCATCTTCCATTCTTTTTCTATTTTTTATTTTTATCGTCCGGTGAGCCTCGTAGTCGTCTTCCTCGAAGACGAGTAAGAGGTAAGCTTGGGTGATTTTGATGTGTCCATATTTTTTATGTTTTTACCACATCATTTCAAGTCATTTTCACCTCCAAAATCCATATTTTTATTTATTATCGCTCTTCTAACGACATATTCGAGTTTTGTATAGCTTATTGGATTTTCAGGAGTTTTAGAACAAATTGGAGCTATTTTGGGACATGGACACATCCATCACGTCTAAGACGTTATTGGCAAGGCTCCATGGAAGTTTGCCGAGGAATGGAAGAAGATTAGAGGAGAAGCGAGGAAGAGAACAAAAAAAATGTCAAAGTTGAGATCAGTCTCCCAGGTGACTCGACCGAGTAGCATCGACTACTCAGCCGAGCTGACACGCTGACATCGCACAGGAAACAGCTTCGACCTACTCGACCGAGAAGACATCCGACTCGACCTGAGTCACACCAAATAGAAGAAGATTTTGAGCTTCTCTCCAAGGCATCCCAGCTCGACCGAGCAGCAAAGCAACTCGACCAAGCAGCTCACCTTCTCGACCCGAGTCGAAAAGAAACAGAGCTGCATTTTGGAGGAAGTTTTGATCTACTATAGCTCGACCGAGTAGGAGGGCTACTCGACCGAGTAGCCCGTATCCTACAGATGCAGAAGGAGCAGCAAGGGGAGCCTGTAGCTGACTCGATCGAGCAGGCTCCTCTACTCGGCCGAGTCGCGCGACGCGACCAGCCTAGTTTGTGGGCCCAAGTGCCTTGTTTTTCTGAGATTTTTGGGATCTCCCCCTATGTATTTAAGCACGTTTTAGCTTTATTTTCAGAGAGAAACTTAGCGAAACTCTTACTTTAGTTTTAATTAGGTTTTTAAGAATTTGTGTCGTCGCTATTTTGTATGAAGCAAAGCTTGGATTTTTATTATTGTTTTGCGCAAGGAATCTTGTTTTCTTAATTCTCTTTGGATTTCTATTGCTCTACGACGTGCTGGTAACAATTCTCTACACTTTCTATTGCTTTTTGATGTTTTCCATTGCTATGATGAACTCCATTGCATCTATTGAATCTTTTGTTGTTATTTCTATGATGCAAGAGTAGTTCTATCTATGGCTAATGGATTAGCCCATGGATCTTAGGATTGAGATGCAAATTTAGGATTTTTAGGTTGTGCTGGTATAAATGCAAAGTATTTTGGTTGATCTTGCAAATTTTGTAGGAGAACTCGTACTGAGATCGTGACCATGGTCGGTGGAATCGATTGTCTTAAAGAGTATCATATATGCTTAATTAGGGAGTTAGTGGATTCAATTGGGACTCGTGACCATGACCGGTGCAGGGTTTACTGGGACCCTTAGGGCACAAAAACTCTAGTCATGTCCTAAGTCGGACGGAACATAGACAGAAATGCAGCGGAAAATTTTTTTATGTTAATCTAATTAACATGCAACCCTAAGGAACCAGACCCTATTAGCCAGGATCTCTGCCAACTTGGGGTGGATCTGACCACCCCAAGAGGGATCTAACTACAGCGAATAATTAAATGAAAAACTTAAACACATACCCGGAATCTCAGCCCTGGGGCAGGCGAGATGTTCCGCACCGTCTTCCGAGCTGCTCTCGTCCCACGCCGAGCCGCTCCTTGAACCGCTCCCTGAACTGCTCCTCGAACCGCTCCGCATCCCGAGGCGATCAATCCCATGTCGCCGAGCCAACCACGCGCCGAAGAAAGTTTCACGCGAGTGAAACCTCCGCCTAGATTTCGGATCTGAATCCGAACTCCTTTGCGGCTTTGCTAGAGCCCTCAGGAGCAAGACAGAAATTTATAGGGAGATAGAGAAATATTAATTTAGCTTAGATCCGAGCGTGCTCCAACATTTACGAGAGCTGCTCAGATCTAGAGCTTGGGACGAGTTATGAGGAAGGGGGAGGGCCTCTATTTATAGAGGCGGCTGACTCTCCCCTTTTCTCCACAACCGAGGTGGGACTATTAATTTGGGATTAATTAAATCAAGTTAGTTTGCCTTTCACAAAGGGCAAACTTCCTCGAATTTTAACTCCCTCACCGTTGAGCTTCAATGTTGGTACAACCTACCAAATCGAAGAGGGTTCAACGGTGAACGCGTAGGAAAAAACGGCTCGTCAATACGAGTCCGTTTGACCCTTCAAACAATTGTCCAAAGTTAGCCAAAAGTCATGCTTCTCTTAGAAACGTAACCGTCAAGAAAATCCCAGGTTTCAAAAAAACCCTAACCAGAAAATTCGGGCTTGGTGGGCCTCCATTTTCGCTGGTTTCAGCCCAACAGTTTGGGCTGACTTGTTTTGGCTATAACTTGTGCATTTGGACTCCGTTTTTGACGCGGTTTGAACCTGCGTTTAGAGCGGGACGATCCCGTCATCTAGGTAACCTTTTCAACGCGTTTATTTAATTAAATATAGTCTTAAACAATTTAATACACATTTAATCTCTTTTGCATCATATGCAAATTAGTCCCTATCTAGGCTTAAATTTTCATTTGCATCAAATACAAATGATCCGAAGGCATATTCCTCTACATCTCCCACTTGCACTCAGGATCATTTATCCCGAATGCAGGAGATGATTGCAAACATCTTTTGCAATATTTTATCCCTTGCATCAAATGCAAATTATTCTCCCTAACTAATTTCTACCTATTACTAGACGAAGGTCACACTTTGTGTGAGACCCTACAGCCTGACCCTTACAACAAGTTGGGCTCGAAGCCCTATACGACAGTGACCACGAGCAGTGGTTGTCGTCCCTGCTTCAGGAATCATCATTATGTGGTTGACTCATTGACATGAGTATAATCGGGACCACCCTGACTGTTTCCGTGATGAATTCTGCAGTTATAGTCTCTTCGTCTTAACTATGTCGTGTAGATCAAGTCTAGAGTACGGTCAAACTATCAACCCCAATAACTTGACTCCGGTTAGTTTTTATCGATCTTTTAGTCAAAAATGTTGGACTTCTTCCAACATACTCTGGCCAGAGTTTTTACTAAAGACCGAACTAACCCAACGACACTAACTCCCATTGACCGGGAGAGACAAATCCTCTCTTGGTCATTACTCTCCTAATACGCTTCAAGTGTCACCCAATCAAAGACCTTTCGACAGGCCTTGCCTCGAAGCTAGGTCATTTGATCTAAATGGCACCGTTCACGCACAGGTTCGTCAAAATGACCTCAAGTCAAAAGACCAACTAGCCTATCATCACTCAGAGTCATCATTGACAGATTGGTCAATATAACCATATGATAACTCTTGTGGATTGTTCAGTGAACTCATTCTCTAATGAGCACCTGTGTCTCGTCTACGACTTCGCCAAGTCAAGCGATCATGAGATCATCGCCACCGCTAAACGGTGAAGACTAAGACACAATGGTCTATCCGATGTTTCGATATCCTTGTCTCGAAACATCTACGACCACGAACCCTTTTAGACTTATGCTACAGACGGTCAAACATTTCTCCATGATTGAGATACTCATCTCGATACCTGTTTGACCTCGCATAAAGTCTCAGGACTTTGCCTAAGTTAATATCCAATGTTAACTACATTATAACATAACTTTAGATAAATTATTACCAAACAGCTTACTGTTATTTCGAACAAGATGTTTGTGCTATGCACACATGAAGATAGATAGCCTCGAGGGTATCATCTCTCAACATCTCCCACTTGCACTCAGGCCCATTTATCTCGGTATCTCATACCGTTTTTACACATAAGTTTTCTCGACTTCATGTGGTAGAGCCTTCATAAGTGGATCTGCTAAAACTGTCTACATTATAGACTTAAGGGTTTCTATGTTTAGACCAACCATTTGAATCTCATTCAAATAATTCATTTGGTCTTTCGGAATCCATAATATTTTAATTTACTTGGATCTTATCCAATTCATCGTACCTTACGATAATCATTTAAATTAGTTACTGGTCATTTCAAATGGCTCATATTTATTTCTGATAAAGAATCAAACTCTTTTGATCACTTTGTCAAAATATATGTTCCATCCCTTTGATGCCTCACATGTAATTTACACGCTCCCACTGACTTTGAAAATTATCTGGTTAATTCATATAAGTTGGTCCGTCTAAATCATATTTAGAAAAATGAACTTGTAAGTGAATGCTCCAATTTTCATGGTCAACTTAAGCGTTTACATCGAGTTTGGTCCGAGTAGTTCTGTACACATCTGCTGGTGGAAAACAGTTTCATTATAATCCGTTTTATAGGAATTAGTATGAAGAAACCGTTCTCGACCAATATGATTGCACTTCACTATTTTCCTTTTCTGCACCAATCTTTCAACTTAAAGATTTACTTGCAGTAAGTGAGGAAACATTTTCCTTTGGCACGTAAACTAAATTCCAAAATTTATTTACGCACACGGACCTATTCTGGTTGCATCAAGTTTTTAAATCGGAGTTACTTCTCCGAATTTCATCCCGAAAGTTGACTAAGTCATCATCAGTTATGATGTTTAACTCGACTCTTTGTCTCACGAAATTCGAGTAATTATACAACTTCCTAATGATTGATTTAATGAATATCTTATTGATAATGTCCTCACAGAACATTATCAAAACCTAGGCATTACTATCTGGGATTTAACCCAGAAGGAGGACTTAACTCAGAGTCACTAACAATGGATCACACCAGGTCTAACTAAGTGTGATTCATACATTTTAACACACCGATGTGTTAA
>CM061141.1:196879556-196988397 GCA_030789695.1 Scilla litardierei
GCCAGGGTTGCCCCGCACAAGAGCTTGTTATTAGGTTCATAATTTGGCGTAGGGTTGTGCCCGCTAAAAGCAGGTGCCTAGCCTCAACAAGTCGGGCATTGGCTTTTGACCAACACATGTGGCCCGCTTCTGGATCACGAGCCAGGAAGTGTATTTGGCTTAGGGTTGTGCCTGCAACGCAGGTGCCTAGCCTGAACAAGAAAGTACAAGTATAGTAGCGTATGCTACGAATGCAACAATCAGACATGGATGGCATGACATGGCAAGCTGTAATTTAAGTGCGTACAGATAAGGAATTTAAACAAGGCAGTTACAAATGCATGGATGCCATGACAGTTATGAACAAAAAAAGTTAAAGGTGTTGGATCTAGCTTCATTGTCAAGCTAGATCAAGTGAGGTGACGGATCTAGTTTCGTTGTCAAACTAGATCAAATAGGCGTCTAAGCAGCTATCATTTCACTGCCTAGTCTCTTTTACGCTACGGTACAAAAGTGGCCTAAAACATGGCCTAACAAGCAACGGGCAAGTTTCTCTTGCCTAATCTCCAAGGATGACGATCAACGAGGCACGTCGTACAAAAGCTAATCTACGGGAATGGAATCGCTGCCATGGCAAAACAACATTAGAACAATAATCAAAACAAGTTTTATAACCGAATCCTACGACGTCTAATATCCATTTTTATTATGGTTTCAATAAAATCACAATGAGGGTTATGAGAATATTAAAGGATCAAACACTACCGAATAGAAGCGGAAGATCGATGCCGAGCAAGCACGGCGACGGAAGAACGATCCAGAGAACCATGGCTCAGATCTGGAAACGGGGAGAAACTCTGGAGAAATGGGATTTTGAGGGATTTTGGGGGTTTGCCGTCGACCTAGGAGAGGGGGCCAGCGCAAGGAGGGGATGATGGGGCTTTGGGGATGATGGAGGAGGGCTAGAGAATGATGGATGAGTATTGGGGAAAAAGGAGGCTCAGATCTGAATTAATGAAGAAGAAAAACGTTTGGGGGGGGGTTTAAATAGGCAATGCTGGCGGCTGGGCAAACCCTAGGTTTTCCACAGCGATTAGTCGGTCAAAGAAGGTTGGCTGACCGACTAGTTTAAGAACTAGTCGGTCGGTCGTTCTACTGTGACCAACTAAGAGCAATGCTGCGAAAAAGAATAAAAATCTGGGTAATGAAATTAGTCAGTCTGTAAAGGCCCGTCGACCGACTAGTTTGAGACCTAGTCCGTCGGTGAGTGTTCATTGACCGACTAACGATAAACAGTAACTTAGGTAAAATTTATCAAAGGAACTAGTCGGTCTGAGAGCAAGTTCTGACCGACTAGTTGCACATCTAGTCGGTCAGTGGTTGTTCTTAGACCGACTAAGAGTAAACAGTAACTCCTGAATAATTGATTTAATGAACTAGTGGGTTCCAGAAGAGTTCCTAACCGACTAGATTGGAATCGAGTCGGTTGGTTCCCCTTCTTGAACCAACTAACGTACACGAAAAGAGTCGATTCGAAGCGCGAAGCTTCGGGAAGGATTCCTATGGCTCATAAGCTCAAACTAACTCTAAGATATGAGCGATATGAAGCTCGTCATGACTGACTTACTCCAAGCTCGACGATCTAAGGAAGAAGCTAGAAAATCACAACGAAACGAACGAAAACGAAAGCTACGGAAGGGAAAACACACATATGGAGAAAATCCACCAAAACGTATATATATTATCGATAACACTAATATAGAAAAACCAGTCGTTACATCCTACCCACCTTAGAATAAAGTCCGTCCTCGGACTTTCTAACATATCTAGTCGCTCTGGTAACTATCCCCAATCAATATCATATTAACATTTCAACTCGATATATTCATTACAAGTGCTTATATATGCACTATGTAGTCAAACATTAACACTACCAACATATATATATATATATATATATATATATATATATATATATATATATATATATATATATATATATATTCATGCACATCATACACTTATTCCTACCCTAGTCAGTCAAAAGCATACATGTATTTCCATCATATACACATATACACATATACACATACATCCCTTATATAGCTATTACTTACCTAGCACAAAACATTAGTCCATATACTCACAACCAATTAAATAGTTCACACCAGTAAATACCATCGAAATACTCTACATTAGGCAGCTACCTATGAACAAGGCAATAAGAATACACTACTCCCTATATCTCCTAGTATACATCCAATACCAAACACGTCAACACATGTAATCACACCACTCCATTCTAAACCCAAGTTATTATATCTAATACACTTCACCATCATTATAATTTCACAATTTATAGTCATTCAAACGCATGCAAATATTTCACCATATATTCACATCACATACAGTCCTATAACTATATTCACGACACGCCACACACAACATGGTCACCAATACTTATAATTAGGCACGTACTTACCCGTGCATGGTGCACACCCACACACACTAACATTTCATTCATATATATATCAATATATACTCATCCCATATACACACTTAGTTTTAGCTAGCACATATATATATTCGCGCAGGCAAGCCCCTAATAAATAACTATACCTCAAGACCAACGCCTATAACTATATACTGGTTTAGTGCCCCACAATCATGTTCGTAACACAACCGGACACAAACAATCCAAACATTATATATACATCATCCATCACTATACACCAACCATATACAAATACACCAATGTTCATAGAGTATACCCACTAAAGCTTGAGTGAGGCTCAAAATCATAGCAGAGTATTTTATATACATAACACAGTGTCTATACATATATCAATACTATTCTAATGCATACACATCTACCAACATAACCATATACATATCATAATGTTAAACACCCTTAATATTTAATCAGGTAATATCACGCATTTCAATCACTTTCTAAACCATAATAATATTACAGACACCAGCACACTAATAATTACATACTCTCCCTAATACATGCATTCACCGTATAGTCACATACCAGTATCATATATATTCATACCATATCCATCCATCTATAATTGGTACATCAATACATTTACTTCATACATTAGTTAAGATATGCAGTAGTCGGGTATACCTCATGGTATACATGCATACGACATCTCATAAAAACAAGTAATACCAATCAAACAATTATAATCATACTATCATATGTATATCACACTTATACTCATGCAGATAATACATAACTACCTACACATAATATACCAATACCAACACACACACAACTTCGTATGCACCATGAAATGTAATACACTACGACGACACATCAAATTACACTAATGGGGCCCACCAAACTATATTAAGGTTGACACGGCGACGACAAGCTCTATTGGCTAGACAAAAGGAAAGAAACTGAAATCAAAAGCGTAACGAATAGAAGGATCGAAAAGCATGAGAACGCTCGTGTAATGATGTAATGAAGCTCCATTAGGATACATGGAAAATAGTGTGTAAAAGATATAAGTTAAAATGAAGCGTACGAAACCGGTCGATAAAATGAGCCGTTCGAAATAAGTTGAGTCGATTATATATAATAAGAGGAAATGGTTTATTTAGCTTATATAAAGCTATCACGAGTAAAACTAAATCATTTACACGAACATATAGGGCATATGTTAGAAAAATGTTATGCGGCAATAGTTTTAAAATTTTGGAAAAGTTTCGAGATTCAAGGAATGAAATCAGATCAAATATAGTGTGGGGAATTTAAGCTCATGACAGATGTTTTTCCAAGTCTTAAAACTGAAAGGAAATTCCAATAAACCGTATTGAAAGTACTTTTAGAGAATCCGGATTTGCCAGCAGAAACTGATTTATTCGGGGGTCTTAACGCACGAGCACAACGAACATAGTACTGATATATAAAAATAACTGTAGTTCTAGTTTAGAAATCATTTTTAGAAATATGTATGACGAATGGAAAGATAGCAGCATCTTAGGAGTAAGGAAGTAAGTGGGAGGATATATATAGAATTATTAAATTGGTAATAAAGCTTTAAAACCGAATTATGGAGGTCTAAATCAGGAAATGGTTTCGAAAGTAATTTTACGAAAATCTGAACTAGGGAAAACGTTGAGCATAAAATCGACTTGATGTAAGCTGAAGTCCCATGTGACTTGAAAGGTATATAAGAAGTAAGCACGATGCGGTATTCGAATAAGTTTTAATGGCATAAGTAAGAAAGAAAATTATAAATCAGGTTAGGAAAAACAGAAGTACGGTTTCGAATAAAATTGGTATATGAAAAAGGGGCAAGACATTTATATTGATATGAAAATATAGGCTGGAAAATATTATAAACCAATAATCAAAATCTTGACAAAAGTTTCAATATTTAGAAAAGAACAAATAAACTTAAGTCGACGAAAGAGTATGAAATCTAATATATATATTAAAAGTTTTCGAACAAATTTAAACATGGCGAAAGAGGAACATCGAAAATACTTTTAGGGGAAACTAGGATTTGCCACGGGAACGGATTGGTATAAAGACTTGAAGTACGGGTACGACAACTTATAATTAGTATATATCCATAAATTAATTGGAGTTCTATTTATATTGAAAGAAGTATTTTAAAGTACGTATGGTAAATAGCTAAAATGAATTTCGTAATTTAGAAAAGGTGGTATATCGAATTATCGAAATAGTACTAAAGTTTAAAATCAAGTGCGGACGATATATGTTAGAAAAATAGTTACAAGATAGTAATTTAAAATTACGACCAAATAGTCTTCAAAATCTAAGAATGACCTTTAGCTCAATCAAAAGTAATGGAAATATACTGAAGGAAGGTTTAAAACAAAATTTAAATCGAGTGGAAACATTTAATAAAGAAAATTTTGAAAACGACTTTGGAAGAAGCAAGATTTGCAACGGAAAAGATTTGAAAGGTCAACGATGATAGAAATGAGGGGATCATGTGACTCGAGGACAATGAATGTGGTTGTGTGATGAATGCACCTAAATTTCGATTTAAGAAAACTACGATGAAAATCTACGGCCAGTAACACCGAAGTGTAGTGACCAGGAAAAGATTGAATTAGAGGGTTCTAATCATCGGTTGACTAAAGGTCAAGAAAACTTAACACTAAGGCTTCCTAATGACTAGAGTATATTTGAGGCCTCAGGGAAGGTTCTAAGAGAATCGAGATCGTGTTCTGTTGGGCCCGAAATCGATGAACCCAAGCGAACGGTTAAAGAAATCCTAGGAGTCTATCATGGTCAGAGCTAGACAGGAACCACTAAGGTAACCCGTAAGAATATCATATCATTCACTAGCATGGAGTCTAACAACAATCAGGGGCCTCTAACTAGCAAGCACAAACTTCTAACTAAGTCTTACTATAGTCCTGATCTAATGGATTTCCTACCAAGCTGGGACATGTGCTCTAACACGTCTACCAGCCACCTAAGACGTAGGAACGCTAAAAACCTAGACTCCGGGCTTATAATTTGGATGTTCTAATTTATTTAATGGACATTCTATAATTATTATCGCTGTTCCGATAGTTCGCATTTACAAATGGACCTGCATGGGCCACCAATAAAACCTGTCACGCCCCGCTTCCCAAAAAAGTGGAGGCAAGACGTGAGAAGGTCCGCTCAGACTTGAAGCTGCAAAGCTCCAAGCCCGATAAGCGTCAATCAACAATAAATTGGCAGGTCCTTACAACGCGATACGAAACAAAGATAATAATGAAGGGAAAAGCGACAAAGGCAAATCTCAGAATATCCATCATATTAAATTCCAACATCACAGAAAAAGCCACCAGGCTCTAAAGGAAAAACTAACGCCCAAACATGGCCAACCAAGTACCACATACAAGCAAGGGTGCCACGCACCGACAACTAACAGTAAACCTAAACAAAGGAAGAGAACACAAGCGGCCTCTAAGACAGGTTACTAGTGACCACAAACTCCTCCTCGACAACCACTGGCTCAGCGCCAGCAACCATTACGCCTCTCCAACGAACCCTGACTCAGGATCTAACATGTGTCACCCAAAAGAGAGAGGGGCACATGTCAGCAAGTCTAAAAAGACTTGGGCAAGGAAACTGAAAGTAAAGTGAACAACCTAGAAATTCTAAAAGTATGCATGACATGGCAGTTATGGTATGAGTGTACGAGCAAGACATGGTACAACAACAAGTACAAGTGAACAGTTAACATGGCATGACAAGAGTAGCCAAGCTACTAACAATCTCAATCTTTTCACTAGTCACGATTTCAAGTTATTTGTAGATGTTTACGCCTTACAGCTGAACTGTTGGACATTCACACTGCGTGGCCGCTTAACACTACCCCAGAACCCAGAGTTTACGCCTTACAACTGAAGTTGTTGATCGGGCAGACTCCCAGTTGAATGGCCGCTTAACCCTTACCCCTCCCACATGTAAACAAGCCAGGGTCCCTGTACACGATGCTCAGTAAATGAGCCAGGGTTGCCCCGCACAAGAGCTTGTTATTAGGATCACAATTTGGCGTAGTGTTGTGCCCGCTAAAAGCAGGTGCCTAGCCTCAACAAGTCGGGCATTGGATTTTGACCAACACATGTGGCCCGCTTCTGGATCACGAGCCAGGAAGTGTATTTGGCTTAGGGTTGTGCCTGCAACGCAGGTGCCTAGCCTGAATAAGAAAGTACAAGTATAGTAGCGTGTGCTACGAATGCAACAATCAGACATGGATGGTATGACATGGCAAGCTGTAATTTAAGTGCGTACAGATAAGGAATTTAAACAAGGCAGTTACAAATGCATGGATGCCATGGCAGTTATGAACAAAACAAGTTAAAGGGGTTGGATCTAGCTTCGTTGTCAAGCTAGATCAAGTGAGGTGACGGATCTAGTTTCGTTGTCAAACTAGATCAAATAGGCGTCTAAGCAGCTATCATTTCACTGCCTAGTCTCTTTTACGCTACGGTACAAAAGTGGCCTAAAACATGGCCTAACAAGCAACGGGCAAGTTTCACTTGCCTAGTCTCTAAGGATGACGATCAACGAGGCACGTCGCACAAAAGCTAATCTACGGGAATGGAATCGCTGCCATGGTAAAACAACATTAGAACAATAACCAAAACCAGTTTTATAACCGAATCAGACGACATCTAATATCCATTTTTATTAGGGTTTCAATAAAATGACAATGAGGGTTATGAGAATATTAAAGGATCGAACACTACCAAATAGAAGCGGAAGATCGATGCCGAGCAAGCACGGCGACGGAAGAACGATCCGGAGAACCATGGCTCAGATCTGGAAACGGGGAGAAAATCTGGAGAAATGGGATTTTGAGGGATTTTGGGGGTTTGCCGTCGACCTAGGAGAGGTGGCCGGTGCAAGGTGGGGATGATGGGGCTTTGGGGATGAAGGAGGAGGGCTAGAGAATGATGGATGAGTATTGGGGAAAAAGGAGGCTCAGATCTGAATGAATGCAGAAGAAAAACTTTTGGGGGGGGGTTTAAATAGGCAATGCTGGCGGCTGGGCAAACCCTAGGTTTTCCACATCGATTAGTCGGTCAAAGAAGGTTGGCTGACCGACTAGTTTAAGAACTAGTCGGTCGGTCGTTCTACTGTGACCGACTAAGAGCAATGCTGCGAAAAAGAATAAAAATCTGGGTAATGAAATTAGTCGGTCTGTGAAGGCCCGTCTACCGACTAGTTTGAGACCTAGTCGGTCGGTGAGTGTTCATTGACCGACTAACGATAAACAGTAACTTAGGTAAAATTTATCAAAGGAACTAGTTGGTCTGAGAGCAAGTTCTGACCGACTAGTTGCACATCTAGTCGGTCGGTGGTTGTTCTGAGACCGACTAAGAGTAAACAGTAACTCCTGAATAATTGATTTAATGAACTAGTCGGTTCCAGAAGAGTTCTTGTCCGACTAGATTGGAATCTAGTCGGTTAGTTCCCCTTCTTGAACCAACTAACGTACACGAAAAGAGTCGATTCGAAGCGCGAAGCTTCGGGAAGGATTCCTATGGCTCTTAAGCTCAAACTAACTCTAAGATATGAGCGATATGAAGCTCGTCATGAGTGACTTATCCAAGCTCGACGATCTAAGGAAGAAGCTAGAAAATCACAACGAAACGAACGAAAACGAAAGCTACGGAAGGGAAAACACACATATGGAGAAAATCCACCAAAACGTATATATATTATCGATTACACTAATATAGAAAAACCAGTCATTACAAAAGTCCTCCATATATCCGATGCAGAAGAGTAATGTGAGATAAGATCAAATGTTTTTCTATGTATTCCACACAATAAAATATTCATATCTCTAGCATTTATAGCACACACATTTCTAGCATCCAAATTACTTTCAGGCTTAGAGATTATAGTATGTCCGTTTTCAATAATGTACCAAGTGTCAACATCAACGGATAGTAAATAATTTTTCATCCTAGCCTTCCTGTATATATAATCATGGTCACTAAATAGAGGAGGATCAATAGGCATGCCATGAGCAAAAACCAAGTTTGGGGTATTCATTATTTCTAGACTAGATCCTCTAACCTGCTCTGATACCACTTGTTGGATCGGATCTAAGCCTAGCGGGGTGTGTGTGAATAGGCTAATAAAAATTCTCATGCAACCCATGAGCAATTACATGCAGTTATAGCAGATGCAGAGTAAATAATAAGCAATCACAGAGTACGCAGTAGAGTTACCCTGGTTCGGTCATCCCCACAACCTACGTCCAGCCCCCAAAGCAGAAACTAGATTAATAATGTAACGGGTTTTACCATAAAAAGCTAAATCACCTCCTCTATGCTTACCAGTCTCTCAGTAACCCACTCGACCGGTGTTCAACAAACCTAATCCTAGTAAAAGATGTCTATTGACTAGTCCCAACTAGTCAAGTCCCGCTTGTCTAGTACCACACTAGACAAGACCCCAAGACACAAGTATGGTAAAGTTTCCCCTATAAAGATCGCTACACTACTTCACAACTATAACAATAAAGAGTTTATGAAATCTCAGATTGTGTAGCAGTAGTCGTCTCTATCAATCAACTCAAGTCAGATCAAGTCTGACGATGATGTAGTCTCTGATCTCAGCAACTCAAGTTGCGACTAACCCCCTTGGTATGTTGTGGCCTAGGATGTCTCCCCATTGAAACTTGCGGCATTGGGCATAGATGTTGAAGATGACTCCCTCTTTAATAGATTGCGACAATGAAAACCTCTCTAGGGTGTTGCACAATACTTGAAGAAGATGGTGTTGAGTCCCTTGTGCAGTGTTGAAGAAGCCCTTGCTTGGGGCTGCGGCCTACATGCTTTTTAATGGAGATAGAAACTCTTTGGCTTTGGCTTGTAGTGTTGCACAAGGAGGAGAGGATGATGCTTTGGAGAAGCTGCGGCCTTGCAAGCTTGAAGATGCAATGGAGCTCTTGGATATGTTGCACATGGAGGCTTAAAGATGTGGCAAGGTTGCGCAATGATGGCTTGAGCAAGGAGCTTTGGCAATGGGGTTTTGCAAGTTGCGCACGGGAGGAAGATTCTATGGGATGTTTTAGGCTTGTTGCGCAATATATGGTTGGATGTAATCATAACTTGAATATGATTTGAATGAATCACCATGGAAGATCTCTTCTAGTCACATTAGGATATGGAGTTTGAATATGGATGGCTATAGGACTTGAATAGGATCTTATTTAATCTCTTATATTGATTTGCATGAGATTCTCCATATCTCTCCATCTTTGACCAAGTCTTCAATTTGTATGGCTTTAGGATTTGATTCATGCACCAATTGATTTTAATCAATTCAAATATGGATTTGAATTTGTTTCCTCCTTATCTCCCCATCTTTGACTTAATCCAATATTTATAGCCATTATCTTCATCTTTGACCAAGTCCACTTTGCTAATGAATAGCAAATTCTCCATAACTTTGACTTAGTCTCCCTTTGAATATTTGTGAGAGTGCCACTCCTGAAAAAACACTTAGCACACACATCAAATCGTTCACACACGTTTGTTATCATTAAACACGAAGTTATCGATCGTTGTATCCAACTACACGTTGTATCCAACATTAATGACATTGAATCATTATTATTAATTGCAATTATTTCTTGTTCTTTCCTTTTCTTTTTTTTGCAATTAATCCATATTCTTAATTTCAATTATATCCTTGTTTCTTCCATTTTCTCTAGCTTTAAACCCTTCCATATTTATTACGAAACCCTACCCTATTATTCACGAACACATCCCACTACTCTACAAAACCAAACGGGCCCCTCCCTCATCTCCATTCCAGCAGCCACCTTCGCTCTCAAAACCCACAAACACAAAAACCCTAGCACTTAAACCTTCCACACGCGCAACTCACCCCCGTCCCCAAGCGCCCACGTCCTCCCCCTCCAGCCTGCAACTCCGTCTATCTCTCCACCGCATCCCTTAGTGCCAGTGCAACATGTACTCCGACCATATTTTCGACCGCACACAGCCACTTCCTCCTTGCCCACAACAAACCCGCCAGCATCTCTCCCACCACCGCTGCACATCCCCTCCAACCAAACCCAGCCACCGACCAGCTCCCCTCCGACCCAAGCTCTGCCACCTCCACGACAACAAACCACACCACTATCCGACTCCCCTCCTCTGACTGCCACCTCCCTCTTCAGACTGCCGCAACCACCTCTTGCAACCAACCCCATTCAACCCCTCCTCCGACCAGCAACAAACCACGTCCAACTCCGACTCCGACCATCAGCCCGCAACCCGACGACAGCAGCCCAGCGCCGCCACCAGCGCGTCCCAACCTTCGAATGTAGTCTTCGCTGCCGTCTAGCCCCACTTGCCACTGCTAACCACCACCTCTGATTCCCACGCCATCGTAATCACCGCACCACACCGGAGCATCGCCACCGTCTTCAACCTGCGACAACAAACACGTAAGCTCTTTACAACATGTTAGTTTTGATAAGATTATTATATATTAATTCTGTTAGTTGATAAATAGGTTAAAATGTATGTTAGTTTATAATAATATTAGTTAGTAATTAACATAATGTTAATTGTTCAAACAGTAAGTTAGTTTATAATAATGTTAGCTTTTTGTAATGATATTAGTTAGTATAATGTTAGTTTTGTTAATGACATCATGTAAGTTTATAAAATAATGTTAGTATATTATTAGTTTAATAATATTAATTTTATAATATTAAGTTCTGTTAACATGCATGAGTCTTATTAATTAGTATGTTAGTTTTAAAGATAATGTTAGTTTAATATTAGTTAGTGATATTAATTTATAATGTTAGTTATGTTAAAAATCAGTAGGTTAGTTTATAATGTAAGTTTTAATAGATTAGGTATAATAACATTAGTTTTTAAGTTCTGTTAGCATTAGTGTTGTTAATATCGGTATGTAATAATTTCTGAGAATAATAGTTTTGTTAATAAATTCGGTTAATATCGGTATGTAAGAATATTAACTTTGTAATATTAGTGTTGTTAAAATAGTTATATATTAGCTTTATAACACAGTTGGAATATTAGCATATATATAAATCAATACCTCAGTTTTGTTAATACACATAAGTTAGTATAATATTAATGTTAGTAATAACAACATATTATATATAATCATGTATAGGTTAGTATAATGGTAATTAATTAATTAAAAACTTTCAGTTTAATATCATATCCGTGATGTAGATACAACGCGCCTCTTGTCCCTATCATCTGGACACCCAAAATCGCATCGACCAGGCAAGTATTTATCACCTACAAGTTTTAAGCTACATTGCTCAGATTTTGTGACTGAAATTACTAAATGTTAAAATAACAACTTTTTGTAAGTATATTGCCTAATAGATTTTGAAATAATTTAATGAACCTGGTGATGTGTCGGATTGCTTTTACTGTCAAAATATTTCTGACATTTTAATGATGTGTACTCTCATTGCTTGTTATACCATTATTGGTGGAATGAACGCCCCTAATGAAATGTAATACTGGGCCCTTGGGGCATATACAAAACATTGGCCCTCGGGGCATTTACAGATTATTGGGTCCTTGTGGCATACATTGAACGATATGGACACACAATGGCACTATGGGTGGGGTAGTCCATTGTAATAGAGTGCAGAATGCTTGATTGCACCCCACCAGTAAATTTGACCGTCGCCCAGATGGGGTCGGTAAGTACAGATCCACGAGTATCTCCTGTTGGTTTGGGTGTAGTTGTAGTTTCTTCCGCCCTCGGACATTGGGCTTGTCACTAGATTAGGAGATTGAATGACATACTAGGCACTTTACTACTGCTGTTGCTATCATAAGTTGTGTAACCTGCTAAATCTTCTTATCATGCTCATATGTACTTGCCATGCTCACTACTCGTCACTCTGTACACCACACTTTGACATGCTCACCACTTGCACACTACAATTGCCATGCTCAGTACTTTGCACACTACACTTGCCATGCTTACTACTTTATACACTACACTTTGCTATGCTCGCACATTTTTATTACACTGCCATACTTTTCTAACTGTGCCATGTTATGTTTCCCTCTCCTTCAAATTTTTGTAAACTATATATATTACTATCTTGCAGAGGGTCCACTTTTCTTATGTTTTAAATCTTGCCGAGCGACCCTCGCTGACGTATATTTCCTTGTCTATTATCTTGTGAAATATACGTCGGGTTCTGAGACAGATTTTGCAGAGAAGTATACCTTAAAGCCGAGCCAGTTTACAAGGAGTATTCGGACGCTGAGATCCACTGCTGAGGAACGACGTGCTAATCGCAGCGCCACTAAATTTAATATTTGTGTTGTATATTATTTAGGTGTATGTCCTTTTTGTGTAAATGTTTGTAATGGCCATACTAGTCCTTATTTGTGTATATGTAATCTGGGCATTGGAGTTGTAATAATGATTATCTGTGTTGTTTTGAGTATGTATGCAAGAACTTGCGAGGTTTCACACAGAGGCTTATTGTGATTAAGTCAAGGAGGAAAGAAAAACAAAAGCACATGCCAGAATCTACACCCTATTACCAAAAAGGGTAGAACTCCTATTGTAAAAATCCAATACGAGTGATTTTAGTCAATTTGGAAAGATGGCTTCAGTAGCCATACTTTTCACGTCTTAGTCTCACTGAAATTATGACAGTAAGATATCACAAATGACAAATGTTTAGGGCTCACTAATACTGATTAAAAACCAGTTTCTGTAACCTCTGGAGTTTAGGCCGTAATAATTAGCCTACTTTCTCTAAAATCATGATATTTGATATATGAACGTATAAGTTGTTTATCTACAACTTTCATTTACAAACTTTTAACAAATTCCCAATAGAACTTGATATTAACAGCTGATCTTTAGCTGTATATCATTTTTGGTAGATTCTGACACTCTGCATTGTTTAGACCACAACTCCCTTCATAATTGTCCAAACAATTCATTCTTGGACAATCTGATATCATCATTAAATTACCTACAACTTTCATGTTAAGACTTAAAACCATATTATGTCTACAAATAACTGCTATAAACTGTTCTTTCCATAGCCAAAATCAAAACCGATTCTGAATTTGTTTATGTTATCTGTAAGGTGTTTATGTGTGTGATATGGGTGCTATAGTATGCCATGCTCATGTTGCTTCCATGTTTCCATATGCAATAAAAGAGAACTCATGATATTGATTGGATGCTTCATTAAATTCCTTGTTAATGTTGATATAATCATGCTTTGTCAATTTTGATCACTCCTTATTTTACACCTTTTTTCCGCATGTTTGCATGCCATTTAGATCGCCCAAATCATGTTTTTCACGATATATCGATGATATTGCGATGCTTTTCACGATTTGTTGTTTTTGTCGCATTTCAGGTGATTTGGCGCGATTTGGAGTGATCTCGAGATGCGCTTACTCTAGACGGTCACCGACGACTTCCCCGAGGGGTATTTTGCTGTTGGAGAGGAGCGGAAGAAGAATGGACGTCGCAGGAGCGACGAGGAGGCCAAAACAATCAGATTGGGCATTTTTTGTGTCCCACTCGGCCGAGTGGAGGAGCCACTCGGCCGACCAGCGGGACACTGCTCGGCCGGCCAGTTCAGACACGAGTTACCTGTGCACTCGGCCGAGCACCGAAGACCACATCGGCCGAGTGACGATATCGCGTCCGCCCGAGTGGTGCCCAGACGAAGCCCTTCCAAAACATCGAAGTTACTGTTTTTCGGCTGCCTGAACTTCAGAAGACCCACTCGGCCGAGTGGTAAATCCAGTCCGCCCGAGTGCCATGAAGTCATCGACCGAGTGACGACAACTCACTCGGCCGAGCCGCCCCCGAACTGAAGACCCCTGAAAGCCCATACTTACTGGAAAATTACAGGGTTTTCACTCGGCCGAGCGACTTTTGTCACTCGGCCGAGTGCGATGCGCTGCCTGTAGCGAAAACTGCGGAAAACAGGCTGTGCAGGGGTATTTTGGTCAGGATTTTTGGACGATTTTGGGGCTATTTAAGCCCTGCTTTTACCCTAGTTTGGGGAGCCATCTTTTAGATTTTTTGCAGCTTTTTGAGATTACTTTTTAGCTTTATTATTTGTGATTGGAGAAGAGGAAAAACTTGGATTTTTGTTGGATTAATTGAAGAACTACTTTGGTTTGCATCTTTCTTCCCCAAAAATTCAATTTTTATTGTTTATATCATTGTTGTGATGAATTCTATTCCCTATTTCATTGATTATTTTTGTGCTATTGCTATGATTTGTGAGTAATCTCCACGTCTTGGGGCGTGGGGATGAACCCTACAAGCCCTATTTCCTATTTGTGTTGAATTGGTAGAAATTGAGCTAGAATAGCCATTAGGGATTAGATTGGGATCGATTTACTACGGATAGCTAGGTATTCATATCAATTGGGATTTGCAAGAGATTGGATCCCAATTTGATAGGAAGCCCTAGAAATCCGAATTGGGTTGGAGTCGGATTTTCGAAGTATCGGTTTGCAAGAGATTGGACCGATACTAGGATCTCCGGTTGCAATTCCATGCCGATACCCGTTTGCAAGAGATTGGACGGGTAGGAACTATCCTAATTTAGATTGTGGACCGAGTTTGCAAGAGATTGGGCTCGGTGCGCAATTGGACGATGATGTTGATCCTAATGCTAGCTTTCCTAGGCTAGGGTTTGCAAGAGATTGGACCCAAACCTAGGATAGCTATAGACCGGCAACAGCGCGAGAGCGTGAGCTTGGTTCCACATTTAGTTGCAACTAGTCCATCCAAATTCTCATTCTAGCGATTTTGATACCGACGAACCACATTTATGAAATACGGTGAGTAGCGGGAATTCCCCATTCCCTAGACGTTCTTTATTTGATTTGATATTTCGCACATTTGTCTGACGATTGTGACAGGATCGCCCAAGGCAATTTTCTCTATTCTTAAATAGCCAGGTTGACTAGGAGCAAGCACGGTCATTCGTCCTCCCTGTGTTCGATATCCCGCTCGCCGCTACACCGTGCGCTTGCGGTAAAACTACAACCGTTCTTTGGGTGTATACTCGGAGCGATCAAGTTTTTGGCGCCGTTGCCGGGGAGGCGATTGCGTTTGATTCTTTCTCACCCTAGCTATTCTCTTTTTTTTATTATTATCACTATTTTTATTTCTTATTTCTTACCTAACCCTTCCACGGTACTAATCATTTCTTTGAAACTCTGTTTCCCCTGTGCATGTACACGAGATCTACGGCGGACCCAGAAGCCTTATTATTTGACCCTGAGATCGAACGTACCGCGCGGAGACTTAGAGCGGAAAAGAGACAAGATCCGGAAGGGAGGTATATGACCAACCCGGAAACTCCTGAAGAATTGGCGGCAAGGATGGCGAGGATAATTTCTATTCGCGATAGGCTTCGGCCTAAGACTTCTTCTACCACCTCATCCATTGCCATGCTGGGATTGGCGGCTGACAAGAACTTCGAGCTAAAGACTGGATTGGTGGTTTTGATGCAACAAGACCCATTTCATGGGAACGCACATGAGAACCCCCACTACCACATCCAACTATTCTTGTCGAAGTGCGCCACATTCCAGATGCCGGGGGTCTCCAACGATGCCATCAGACTGCGTCTCTTCCCTTTCACGCTAAAGGACAAGGCACTCTATTGGTTGAGGACGCAGGCTGACGGAGTCTTCACCACTTGGGACGAGTTGGCGAGTGCATTTATTGATAAGTTCTATCCGCCGTCCAAGACGGTGAAGATCCGGAGCGCTCTCATGTCCTTCAAGCAAGGACCACAGGAGACGCTCTATGAAGCTTGGGAGCGTTTTAAGGATTTGCAGCATCAATGCCCGCACCACAGTATAGAAGATTGGGAGCTAGTTCATAGCTTCTACAACGGTCTCCAACCGGGGACCAAACAAATTATTGATGCCGCGGCGAATGGTGCTATCTTGTCTAAGACTCCCGAGGAAGCTACGGCCCTAATTGAGGAGATGGCCTCAAATAATCAACAATGGGGTGATGAGCGAGGACACTCCACATCCTCCTTAAAGCCAACAAGCATCTATGAGGCGAAGGCCGTAGCGGAGCTCACGAGCAAATTCGATTCTCTCCACAAGGTAGTGGAGAGATTGGAGAAGTTTATCACGGAGCCCCAAGGAGCACCTTCCACCTCCGCGCCGACCAACCAAATGTGTGATTGGCAAGACCAATCTCAAGCCATGTACGCGGGAGGAGAGCAAGGAGAAGGATCCTTGGAGCAAGTACAATATGTTGCGGGGAACCAAGGGTATTGGTCCAATCCGGCCGTAAGAAATCATCCGGGATTCTCCTACGCCAACAATGAAGGAGCTTCGAACCCGCCACAACCACCACCTCAACAAGCTCGACCACCACCACCCCAACAACAATACTATCCACCGAGGGGGCCTCCACAACAAAACTTTCAACCAAAGCAACAAGTTCCACCATATAGGCCTCCCGGATACAACCAAGGGTGGAGGAATCAAAATCAAAACCCTCCACAAGCTCCACAACGATCCGACTTCGAAACTAGAGTGGAGGCGTTCATGGTCGAGCAAAATAAGGTGAATGCTACTTTGAAGGCGGGGCAAGACTCTCTTAATACCGTAGTGGCTCAAATATCGGAGCAATTGGCGTTGCTCAATAGGAACACTCAGAGATTTCCGGCGCAACCGGAGCAAAACCAACGGGGCAACACGGGCCACATCAACGCCGTAGTTGTCGTTACTACTAGAGGCGGGAAGGACACCACCCCCGCCATGATTCCTATTGAGGAGGCCGTGGAGGAAAGCTTGGAGCCGATTGAGCCGATAGTTGAGGTTGAAAAGGAGAAGGAGCCACAAGACAAGGAGAAATCTAGGGCGGAGCGATTAATTGAGGAGAGGCGCTTCATGCCACCGGTCCCATTCCCCCAAAGGCTCGCTAGAGCGAAAATGGAGAAAAGGCTAGCAAAATTTCTCGAGTACCTAAGAGGAGTTAGCCTTAACATTCCCTTCCTTGACGCCATCGTCGAGATCCCCACGTATGCTAAATTTTTGAAGGACTTGATTTCGGGGAGGAAAAGGAAGGAGAAGATCATGCTAGCCGAGGAGGGCTCTTGGTTCACCAAGAGAGAGAAGGAGCCGGTGAAATTTAAAGATCCGGGGAGTTTTCGGATTCCTTGCACCTTGGGCGGCGTACCTCTTCAAAAGGCGTTGGTTGATCTTGGGGCTAGTGTGAGTCTCATGCCCCTCTCCATGTTCTTAAGGCTAAACACCGGGACAAAGTTGAAACCCACCAACATGCGCATTCAATTAGCTGATGGACGGATAACAAGGCCGGTGGGGATCGCCGAAGACATACCGCTACAAGTCCCGGGTGGAATATGCTTGCCATGTGACTTCGTGATCATGGACGTTAAGGAGGAGGGAGACACTTCATTGATACTTGGACGTCCGTTCCTCGCCACCGCCGGAGTCACCGTCGACGTGCGCGAAGGTACCTTAACCTTAAACGTCGGAAACATCGAGGTGGAGCTCCACATTCCTAAGGCCATGAAGCACATGCCTTATCACGAGGAACTAGACTACATGGACCTCCTTGATGAGGTGATTGAAGAGGCGATTCCTCACTCGATTGGCGCTCTTTTCGATGAAGAATTTGAAGAAGGCCCGGATTTAGGCCATGAAGAGAATAAAGATGATTCCCCCGACTTCTCCACCGAAGAAGATGAAGGCGACGCTGATGTCGCGAGGATTCGAGAGCTCTGCAAGCTCTCGAAACTAAAGTCTCCAAAGAAAGCTCCGCCGGCACGGAAACCGGCATCACCGGCAAAGCCGTTGACCGGAGCAAACGCTAGCTTGGGGGAGCCTCCCCCCAACACTATTAGAGACGAGAGACCACCGCGGGAGAACGCGCCACCGCCACATCCAAATCCAAGCGCGCTCCCCGGAAAGTTTGATGGGTGCATCTCATATGTACCAAACATCCTGCATTGATTGAAAATTTTAGGGGGTCGAGCTCATGACCTTAAACGAGCGCTTGTCGGGAGGCAACCCGACGATTTTTGCTTTATTTTTACTTTTTCTTTATTTTCGTTTTAGAAATTTTTAGTGTTTTGAGTCATTCGCCCAAAAAAATTTGTGATAACGGGTCCTATTTTTCTTGACAGGAGAGGAGATAGGTAGATCCATCTTGAGGAGGATGAACGAGACGACGAGGAGCGCCCAAAGAAGGCGCTCGACGCTTAGGAGGAAGATGAAATCGATTGGAGGAAGAAAGACGGAGTTTAGAGCCAAAACGAAGACAAACAGCAGAACACAAGGCTCACTCGGCCGAGTATACTAGTCACTCGGCCGAGTACACAAGTTCGTCCGGCCGAGCCGCTCACGAATGAGGGAAGTCTGCTGTACCAAACTCTCTGTTTATTTTCCTCATTTCATTATAACTGCTACTCGGCTGAGTATATATATTCACTCGGCCGAGTAAAACGGATACCCTCCTAGGGCGAGTCTTACCGAGTAGCTTGAGTCACTCGGCCGAATGGACTTACTCCACTCGGCCGAGGCTGGCAAAGCCACTCGGCCGAAGCGATAGCGGGGCGGAAATTTTCATCGGTCTCGCTCGGCCGAGTGATCACGTCACTCGGCCGAGTCGTAACTTCTTTTATATAAGGGCCGGGGGGCGCGATTTTCGAAACGCAAAACCCAAATCTCGCCCGCGCCCCTTCAGCTCCTACGCCCGATCCCCCCTCGCTCGCACCCTCACTCGCCTGACCAGCCGACCCACGCCGCCGCTCGGCCCGCCGTCGCCGGCCGAGCAACCGCCGACGCCCCGCCCGAGTCACCGCCGGCGGCCCGCCGTCCGATCACCTCCGGTACCCCTGATTTTCGCCGTTTTCTCCTCTTTTCGTGTATTTCTTGAGGATCCATGTGCTAAACGCCCCCCTAACCCAAATCAATTTCTATATCTATCCATTATACCCCTATTGCTCCATACATTTTGATTATTACTCGCTGATATCACTTTTTCATGCGCAGGTTGCTTTTTGGAGCGTAGGGGAGCTCAGGGGAGCTTCTGCGGGCTGTTTTGGACTTCGTGGAGGCGCGGACTTCGCACGCTTCCACTGCTTAGCACTCGCGGCGTGTTTGGGTATACTCTTTCCATTCTTTTTGCTCACGCTGCACTTTTCACGTTTTCGGCACGCGCTCGGGGCCGATATGCCGCCCCGGACACGGCCGCGGTCGAAGAGAGCTTCCGCTAAGCGGAAGCGGTCGGATGATGCCGGCCCCTCCCACGAGTTGGAGGACTCTCCTCCATCGTCTCCCACACACGACGTCCACCCAGCACCGCCTGCAGGCCCCGCACATCCCGCACAGCCTACAGTGCACCCACAGCCCGCACAGCCTCTCCCTGCCGCTCCACAGCCACCACCACCGGCTCCACTGGTCGGGCCGCTCGGGATTACGTTCCGAGACGACGCACACCGCGCCGTCTTCGACCGTATCTCCCAGCGCTCGATCGTACCCTCCAGGTTTGCACACCTCGCTGACCTTGGACGCCTGGGGGTACTAGAGGGGATACTCACGTTGTACGACAACGTGGGTTGGTGAGATTTTCTGCAGGTGTCGGGGGATACTTTTACCCGCCCGACACTTGAGGTTTTGAGTTCGATCGCCCGGACCGATGAGGGATGCTCATTCCGGTTCATGGATCGAGAGTGCCAGGTCACTCTCGACATGATGAGAGCATTCTTCTCATGGCCCGCCGTCCCCGGAGCCGATCGCGGTTACGGCCCTACCCACATCCCCCCACCTTCCTTCGACGCCGGTGCCTTTTGGGCCCGGATTACAGGCCACCACGCCGCCTTTGACCCTAGTAGGGCCAAGGCCTCGGCCATTGTCCACCCCTGCCTACGCATTGCCCAGCGCCTCATGGCGACCACCTTTTTGGCCAGATATGAGCCGGGCACGATGTCTACGCCAGAGCTCTACATGCTCTATGCGATGACACGTCCCAGAGCTCTATCTAGGGATGGACACGAGCTTGTCCCCGCCGTCATGATCGACATTGCGGCTTGGTTTTTAGACCGCATCATTGTGTCGGTGGGCGCTCGCTCACCGATATGCTGCGGCGGTCTGATCACCCTGCTTACCATGATGACCGGTGAGGACCTACCTGACGACCTGCGGTGAGTATCGGGCCCCACTTCTCTGTCGATAGACGTTATGGCCCGGATGAAGATGCTTCGTCCGCATGGTGAGCGTCACTGGGTCTGGTTGCACGGCCCTTATGGGGCCGATTACATGATTCTCCCGAGCCCTGCTCGGACTCAGATTGCACCAGCCCACGTTGACTGGGTCCCGGCGATGGATGTTCTCATCCCCGCCGCCTACGTGCTCGAGGCCGAGGAGGCCGAGCAGGCCCACGCTGCCCACGCTGCCCACGCTGCCCTCGCAGACCCTGCTGCACACCCTGCCGAGCCTGCTGCCGACCCTGTCGACCCTGTGGCCCCTCAGCCTGTTCATGACCTTTCCGCTGCTCCTGACACCTCTGTCGGTGTCAGGAGTACCTCAGCTGAGCCCACTACCACCACTTCCACCACTTCCGAGGCTGTCACCACCACTCCCACTTCCACCACCGGCCCTCTGTCCGTCGAGCCTCTTTGCTCTGCACTCCCCGAGCGTCCGCCGACCTTTGTTGAGAGTGGAGAGCCCTCGTTTGCCACGGTCGTGGAGACCATGGCTAGCATGATCTCCGCTGGGGTTGCGCCTTTTGGTCCACACACTTCCGCCCCAGCGGTAGTTACCTCTGTCTCCACCCCCGCTGTATTTTCCGAGAGTGTCGTGGCGTCTGTCCACACTTCTGTGCCACTGACCTCTCTAGCCGCCTCGCAGCCACTTTTGTACTCTTCTTTCGCTGCCGCTGCCTCCACTTCTCACCACCCGCCCCGGCCTCACACTGAGGCCAGGCCCACAGTTGCAGGCGCGGCACCTTTTGTCCCCTTCCCTGCTGAGCCCGTTACATACTCCACTCGCGTACGCCAGCCTCGCCCTGCGCAGCCCCGACCGGTGCGTCCCTCTGCACCACCCCCGCCCGACACTGTACTGCAGAGCATACATGCTCTTGAGTTGGCGGTGAGTGGTCTTAGAGGTGACCTTAGGACCCTGTCCTCCACCGTCTCTACGATGGCTGGACGCTTCGAGCTGATCCCCCAGATCCACTACTGCCTTACACAGGTCTTGGAGCGTCTCCCACGCGTACCCCCACCCACCCAGCAGGTTCCCACACACACTTCCACACACACCCGACCTGCTACCACTCCCACGCCCACCCCAGCTCAGCAGCCAGCACCACCCCCACCACCTCCGCCTCAGGACGGAGACGGCGCAGCACCACCTTCTTAAGCACCCTTGATGCCATCGATTCCTTTTGCCATTGTCCTGCCCGTTTCTGCTGGGTCCTGATGCCTTTTTGTCCACCCCCCCTCCCCTCACTTATTTTGGGATTTTCTTTTTGATCATATCTTTATATATCTTTTTTGGGAGAGAGGGAGAGTTTTTGGTGCCACATTTATTTTCGTATCACCCCTATCTGTGCATGCATCATGCCCGCATCATATTTTCATTTCTTTATTTTAATCTTTTTATTTTCTCTTTTTTATCATGCATGCATCCTCACTTGCCCCTCACATTCCCTTGTCTCTCGGTGTGCCACACTTTGCACATTGAGGACACTGTGCCATTTAGCTTGGGGGAGTGAGTTCTCACGTTCTTTTTCGATTTGCCACCTTTATTTTCAGTTTTTCACACCGTTTTTCACTTTTGCACTCATTTTTCATTATTTTTCTTTTATTTTGCCATGCATCACGTTTTTCTTATTTTTTCTGTGTGCCGCATTGTAAATAGTTCTATTTTCCTTTTATCTTTATTTCTTTGTTTCTTTCATCTCATGCTAGAGATGACTTGTCTGTGATGATGATGACGTTGGCTTTAGCTTATTCTACATGCATGCTTTATTTGTCATGTCTTAGATTTTATTTCTGATATCATATGCTATGACTTGCTTTGCATCTAGAGATAGTAACCCATACTTTTTCCGCATGAAAATGGATGAAATTTTACTATTAGCTGAGTCTGAATATTCATATGTATGCTATCACAGAAAACACACCAAGATTCACGCATTGAATGCCTATATCTGGAGTACTGATTTCGTTTCCTATATCACTTCTATATGCATGAATTGTACACTTCACTTCAGGATGATTGAATGATGTTAGCTATGATAAATCTGGATTAGTTAGCTTTTTTTTGTGATCGAAACTGAGTAGATTAGATTACCCTGCTGAAGTTGTCGTGCATGTCTTATAGAGTGAACCGAGAGTCATATTTATTTCTTTCTCCACAAATCTTGAACATCATTCCTCTACTTTTAAAATCATTGGTGAATCTCCCCTTAGTGATTCTATTTTATGGCATTTCCCCCGCTATTAATTCCTAGCTCCAAGTTTCTTATTCTATAAAAAAAAGAGAGAAAAACATTCTTGTATATCGTTATCTCTCTCTGAGTTGGGATCGTTGTGTATATATTGCTTATTGCAAAGAAAAAAAAGAGAGGAAAAATCCTCAATAAAAGATCCCATCTCGCTTTCTTTCTTTCTTCTTTCTTTTCATTGTTTTTGGAGCTATATGTATAAAAAAATGGGGATGTAAATATTTTTATGCCACCACGCTTATAGATAAGCTTGGGGGAGGGGATCCATTGATGTGTGAGAGAGTGACTACTTGACATTGCACGACGACCTAGGCTAAGTAATATTCTATACTCGGTGAGGTTATTATTATTTTTTTAGCTTTACGAAATCCAGAAATCTAAGCCTAGCGTTCATTTCATGAAATCCATACTTTTCTATTCTCTCTATTCTATAGTGTGATACTCTTATACTCCAGATAGAAAGCGTTCAATTGAAAAGTGTGTGATTTGTGATTTGTATACCGCTTTAAATGATTCAGACGATGTTAATTTTAGACTTATTCTGTTTCTCATGATTATATCGTTGTTCGTGGGTTTTCTATTTCTACTTGCACTATTATACTATGATATCAAAATAAAATTCTTTGACATGTATTTCTCATTCGGTGCATGCTATAAGAGTAAGTGAAACCCACGTCCTGAGAAAATGATCTAGCATCCTACCTCTTCGCTTCTTTCATTCTTTCTTTCTTTATTTTCATTTCGTTTTCATTCTTCTTCGTTTTTCGTTTTTCATTTTTCGCCGTTTTCGTTTTCCGAATCCACCGGGTTCGCCTTTTACTTATCTTCCTCGAGGACGAGTAAGAGGCAAGCTTGGGGGATTTTGATCACTCCTTATTTTACACCTTTTTTCCGCATGTTTGCATGCCATTTAGATCGCCCAAATCATGTTTTTCACGATATATCGATGATATTGCGATGCTTTTCACGATTTGTTGTTTTTGTCGCATTTCAGGTGATTTGGCGCGATTTGGAGTGATCTCGAGATGCGCTTACTCTAGACGGTCACCGACGACTTCCCCGAGGGGTATTTTGCTGTTGGAGAGGAGCGGAAGAAGAATGGACGTCGCAGGAGCGACGAGGAGGCCAAAACAATCAGATTGGGCATTTTTTGTGTCCCACTCGGCCGAGTGGAGGAGCCACTCGGCCGACCAGCGGGACACTGCTCGGCCGGCCAGTTCAGACACGAGTTACCTGTGCACTCGGCCGAGCACCGAAGACCACATCGGCCGAGTGACGATATCGCGTCCGCCCGAGTGGCGCCCAGACGAAGCCCTTCCAAAACATCGAAGTTACTGTTTTTCGGCTGCCTGAACTTCAGAAGACCCACTCGGCCGAGTGGTAAATCCAGTCCGCCCGAGTGCCATGAAGTCATCGGCCGAGTGACGACAACTCACTCGGCCGAGCCGCCCCCGAACTGAAGACCCCTGAAAGCCCCTACTTACTGGAAAATTACAGGGTTTTCACTCGGCCGAGCGACTTTTGTCACTCGGCCGAGTGCGATGCGCTGCCTGTAGCGAAAACTGCGGAAAACAGGCTGTGCAGGGGTATTTTGGTCAGGATTTTTGGACGATTTTGGGGCTATTTAAGCCCTGCTTTTACCCTAGTTTGGGGAGCCATCTTTTAGATTTTTTGCAGCTTTTTGAGATTACTTTTTAGCTTTATTATTTGTGATTGGAGAAGAGGAAAAACTTGGATTTTTGTTGGATTAATTGAAGAACTACTTTGGTTTGCATCTTTCTTCCCCAAAAATTCTATTTTTATTGTTTATATCATTGTTGTGATGAATTCTATTCCCTATTTCATTGATTATTTTTGTGCTATTGCTATGATTTGTGAGTAGTCTCCACGTCTTGGGGCGTGGGGATGAACCCTACAAGCCCTATTTCCTATTTGTGTTGAATTGGTAGAAATTGAGCTAGAATAGCCATTAGGGATAGATTGGGATCGATTTACTACGGATAGCTAGGTATTCATATCAATTGGGATTTGCAAGAGATTGGATCCCAATTTGATAGTAAGCCCTAGAAATCCGAATTGGGTTGGAGTCGGATTTTCGAAGTATCGGTTTGCAAGAGATTGGACCGATACTAGGATCTCCGGTTGCAATTCCATGCCGATACCCGTTTGCAAGAGATTGGACGGGTAGGAACTATCCTAATTTAGATTGTGGACCGAGTTTGCAAGAGATTGGGCTCGGTGCGCAATTGGACGATGATGTTGATCCTAATGCTAGCTTTCCTAGGCTAGGGTTTGCAAGAGATTGGACCCAAACCTAGGATAGCTATAGACCGGCAACAGCGCGAGAGCGTGAGCTTGGTTCCACATTTAGTTGCAACTAGTTCATCCAAATTCTCATTCTAGCGATTTTGATACCGACGAACCACATTTATGAAATACGGTGAGTAGCGGGAATTCCCCATTCCCTAGACGTTCTTTATTTGATTTGATATTTCGCACATTTGTCTGACGATTGTGACAGGATCGCCCAAGGCAATTTTCTCTATTCTTAAATAGCCAGGTTGACTAGGAGCAAGCACGGTCATTCGTCCTCCCTGTGTTCGATATCCCGATCGCCGCTACACCGTGCGCTTGCGGTAAAACTACAACCGTTCTTTGGGTGTATACTCGGAGCGATCAAATATGCAAATATCCATGTTAACTATACCATGCCACTGTACCACTTGTTAATCTCTTTTAAAGATATTTCTTTATGAATGAGTTACTCTATTATGATATGAATATGAAAGTTGAAATGAAAGTGGCAAATCGCACTTGTTATGAGATTGAAAAGAAATGAAAGAGAAATGTGATATATGAAATGTGACATATGGAAATTAGGACACAGATGGCGCGAATCACTTGGAGCGAAGTGCAATGGTAGGAGACATGGGAAATCATTCGGGCCACCTCTTGAATCCATATGTGGTGCCACAGTTGGAGTTGTGCACTTATAGGCATGCCTGCATAGATGAGATCCCTTAGGTGTTGCACTTGCATTCATAATCATTCCACAATCATCATATGCATATCTGTGATTGTATGTCCTTACTTTACGCTCATTTAATTCAGCAGCTCTTGTTGGATACAACGTGCAATTGGATACAACGATCAATGATTTCGTGTTTGATGATAACAAATGTGTGTGAACAATTTGATGTGTGTGCCAAGTGTTTTTAGGAGTGGCAAGCTCGTAAATGCTCAATGGGTGACTCAGTTAAAGTGATGGAGAAATATGCAAAGAAGACTTAGTCAAAGTGATGGAGAAATTGCAATTCATTTGCAATTTGGACTTGGTCAAATATGAAGAGATATGGAGAGATTTCATCCATATCAAAAGTGATTGAACCAAAGCTCATGCAAATCAATTTGTGATTAAATGAGATCCTCTTCAAATCGAATTCAAACTCCAAATCCTATTGTGATTGAAAGAGATCTTACATATGATTATTTCAAATCCTATTCAAGTTACGATTCCATCCAATCTCCTTATTCTAAGGGATTCTACAAGAGCCTAATTGATTTCCACATCCTCTTATATAAACCAACATCCAAAGGAGAGAGATAAAAACAAGGCCGGTCCTAGACTCATTTCTCTTTATCTTGGCCGAATTTATCCTCCATGATTCAAAAAGATCATCAAATTCGCAGGAAGAAGAATGAGCTCGACGGACGACGCTAAAAAGTGCATAACTTTCTCCATAGAGCTCTAATCGACGAATCGTTTGCGCCAGGACGATCACAACTCAGTGCTCTACAACATGGTGATTTTTTTTTATTTTAGTCTCTGTATTAAATCAGTGGTATTTATTTTAGTATGAGTTGTATTCTGAATAGCAGCATATTTAATCATATCTTAAGCCAGAGTTCTTCATCATCTTCAAGCGTTGCCACAAGCATAATGAACCATCCATCATCAAGCTATATACCCAAGCATAAGCCATCTTCAACCTAAAGGAGCACGTAACCAAATCACCATCTTTGAAGAAGCAAAATCCAAGAGATCAAATTCCAAGCCCTAGGATGCAATTCAAAGATCAAAGAATTCCTTTCCACAAGAGCATCCAAATCGGCCCTTTCTTATTTTTTAACAACAAACTTTAATCACACAATGCTGCCGATTCTGCAGAACAGAGAATTGATTTTCCCACAGACCAGATTCGAGCAGATTTGTGCATCGAACTTCGGATGGCTATGTCTTGAGATCCAGACATCGGATTGAGACACTATTTGCGCCAGCGTGAAGCTGACGACGAACTTATTGACAAGGACTATTGTCACGACCCGCTTCCCTAAAATGGAGGCGAGACGTGAAAAGGTCCGCACGAGAGTGGAGCTGTGAAGCCCCAAACCCGATAAGCGTCAATAAAACATAAGCAGGTCCCTGTAACCACGAACGGAACAACAATAATAACACGAGGAGATACAGAAATAAAATTCTCATATCTCATAAAATGTCCAACACGAAAATAAGTCCAACATCCAGAAAAGCCACCAGGCTAAAGGAAAGAGTCTAAGGCCCAGAACAAGGCCAACAAAAGCAACAACGTCACAAAGTATAGGTGCTACGCACCGACAACAAAACAGCGGTCTAAACAAAAGTAAAACTCAACGAAGACACTAGTACTGGTCCCCAGTGTCCACGTACTCCCCGTCAAACACAAGCTCGGGGTCGGCGTCAGCAAACACCTCGTCCTCAACAAGGTACTCAGGCTCAGGATCTAACATGTGTCACCCAAAAGAGTAAAGGGGCACATGTCAGCAAGTCTAAAAGACTTGGGCAAGGAAACTGAAAGTAAGGCAACTAGCAACCTAGCAGTTATAGTGTGCATGACATGGCAGTTACAATATGAGTGCACAAGCAAGACATGGCAAGACAATGAGTACAAGGAAACGATCATCGGGACAAGACAAGAGTAGCCAAGCTACTGACAATCTCAATCAATTCACTAGTCACGTTTCAAGTTGTTTTGTAGATGTTTACGCCTTACAGCTGAATGGTTTGGCATTCACGCTGATTGGCCGCTTAACAACTACCCCAAAACCCAGAGTTTACGCCTTACCACTGCAGTTGCTGATCGGGCAGACTCCCAGTTGATTGGCCGCTTAACTCTTACCCCCAATACCCACATGTAATCGAGCCAGGGTCCCCGCACACGAGCTCAGTAAATGAGCCGGGGTTGCCCCGCACAGGAGCTCGCATTCTAGTTCACGATTCATAAACAATTGGCGTTGGGGTGCACCTAACCGGAAACAAGCAATTCGGGCATTGGCTATCAACCAAAACATGGCCCGCTTCTGGAACACGAGCCAGGAACAAGCATTGTAGCGAAGCTACGCAATCACGGAACACTTAAAGAATGCAATGACATGACAATTAATTTGCGTACCGTTAATGGAAATTAAACATGACATGGTAATTGTGCAACATAATAAATGTCGGATCTAGCCTCGTTGTCAAGCTAGTTCCTAAATTTGCGCCTAGGCGAGTATCATTTCGTCGCCTAGCCTCTTTTACGCCTACAACAAGCAAATGGCCTAAAACATGGCCTAAACCCTAAGTGGCAAGTTTCACTTGCCTAGCACCGGGGATGACGATCACGAAGGTTCGTCTCGTGGATGCTAATCTACGGGGGAAATCGCTGTCATGGGGAAACAATCATCAAAACATCATTCATTTCATTAGGGTTTCATAAAAATACAAATAGTTTATGAAAACATCAAGAGATCGATTTCTTACCGTGAAGAGGCGGAAGAAACACTCCGGAGAACCTAAGGACCAGATCTGGAAACGAATGGAGAAGTTTGGAGAACTAGGGTTTTTGGGGGATTTTGGGGGTTTTGATGAGATTTTGGGGAAGATGAGGAGTAGAATGAGTTGAGGGATGGTTTGGGTGATGGATCTTGGTCTTGGAATGAAGGAATAAGGGTTTGGGGAAGAAGGGGGCTCAATGGGGGAGGATTTAGGGTTTTAGGTCGAGTGGAGGAAGAAGAAAACGTTTGGGAGGGGTTTAAATAGGATGGCCTGGCGGCTGCCCAGAAATTAGGGTTTTAACACAGATTAGTCAGTCAAAGAGCAACCACTGACCGACTAGTTTGGCAACTAGTCGATCGGTCGACCAACGCAGACCGACTAAGTGTAAACAGTAACTTCTGAACGAAAATAGGATTTGGATTTAGTCGGTCGATGAACAACTACTGACCGACTAGTTTGGCAACTAGTCGGTCGAAAGATGGACTTAGACCGACTAAGAATGAACAGTACAGACACTAAAATTTAGATGATGTGTTAGTCGGTCAAAGAAGCATTGCTGACCGACTAGTTTGCAACCTAGTCGGTCAACCAATGTTCTTAGACCGACTAACGATAAACAGTAACTCCTGAGAAATTTAGAAAGCCAACTAGTCGGTCCAAGAAGGATTGCCGACTGACTGGATCGTCATCTAGTCGGTCGGTGCCCCTTCTTACACCGGCTAATAAGCACCAAAAGTTCCGATACGGAGCGCGGGGCCCCGGGATCGATTCCTAAGACTCCTAGGCTTGATCTATCAGTAAGATACGACCGTTATGAAGCCCGTCACAAATGACATACTTCGAAATCGACGATCCTAAGGAAGAAACGAGAAAACACGATGAAACGAGCGAAAATGAAAGTCACGGAGACGAAAACCACGCATGAGGAGAAAATCCACCAAAACATATATTATATTATAATAAATCCAGATACATGAAAACCAGTCGTTACATCCTTCCCAACTTAAGAAAAATTCCGTCCTCGGAATTTCCCAACACTCACGTGTCCGGAAACAAAAGTGGGAAACGCTCTCGCATCTCATCCTCATTCTCCCAAGTAGACTCTCCAGGTGAGCCGTGCTGGGTTTTCTGGGACCCTTAGGGCACAAAAACTCTAGTCCCGTCCTAAGTCAGACGGAACATAGACAGAAATGCAGCGGAAAAATTTTATGTTAATCTAATTAACATGCAACCCTAAGGAACCAGACCCTGTTAGCCAGGATCTCTGCCAACTTGGTGTGGATCTGACCACCCCAAGAGGGATCTAACTACTGAGAATAATTAAATGAAAACTTAAACACATACCCGGAATCTCAACCCTGGGGCAGGCGAGATGTTCCGCACCGTCTTCCGAGCTGCTCCCGTCCCACGCCAAGCCGCTCCTTGAACCGCTCCCCAAACTGCTCCTCGAACCGCTCCGCATCCCGAGGCGATCAATCCCATGTCACCGAGCCAACCACGCGCCGAAGAAAGTTTCACGCGAGTGAAACCTCCGCCTAGATTTCGGATCTGAATCCGAACTCCTTTGCGGCTTTGCTAGAGCCCTCAGGAGCAAGACAAAAATTTATAGGGAGAGGAGAAATATTAATTTAGCTTAGATCCGAGCGTGCTCCAACATTTACGAGAGCCGCTCAGATCTAGAGCTTGGGACAAGTTTTGAGGAGGAGAGCAGACCCCTATTTATATAGGCGGCTAACTACTCCCCTTTCTCAAAATCCGATGTGGGACTATTAATTTGAGTTAATCAAAATCAAGTTAGTTTGCACTTCACAAAGTGCAAACATCCGTGAATTTTAACTCACTCACCGTTGAGCTTCATGATTGATACAACCTATCAATTCGAAGGGTGTTCAACGGTGAACGCGTAGGAAAAAACGGCTCGTCAATCCGAGTCCGTTTGACCCTTCAAACAATTGTCCAAAGAGAGCCAAAAGTCATGCTTCTCTTAGAAACGTAGCCGTCAAGAAAATCCTAGGTTTCAAAAACCCTAACCAGAAAATTCGGGCTTGGTGGGCCTCCATTTTCGCAGGTTTCAGCCCAACAGTTTGGGCTGACTTGTTTTGGCTATAACTTGTGCATTTGGACTCCGTTTTTGACGCGGTTTGAACCTGCGTTTAGAGCGGGACGATCCCGTCATCTAGGTAACCTTTTCAACGCATTTATTTAATTAAATATAGTCTTAAACAATTTAAGACACATTTAATCTCTTTTGCATCAAATGCAAAATAGTCCATATCTAAGCTTAAATTATCATTTGCATCAAATACAAATGATCCGAGGGCATATTCCTCTACATCTCCCACTTGCACTCAGGATCATTTATCCCGAATGCAGGAGATGATTTTTGCAAACATCTTTTGCAATACTTTATCCCTTGCATCAAATGCAAATTATTCTCCCTAACTAATTTCTATCCATTACTAGACGAAGAATCGCACTCTGTGTGAGACCCTACAGCCTGACCCTTACAACAGGTTGGGCTCGAAGCCCTATACGGCAGTGACCACGAGCAGTGGCTGCCGTCCCTGCTTCAGGAATCATCATTATGTGGTTAACTCATTGACATGAGTATTGTCAGGACCACCCTGACTATTTCCGTGATGAATTCCGCAGTTATAGTCTCTTCGTCTAAACTATGTCGTGTAGATCAAGTCTAGGGTACGGTTAAACTGTCAACCCCAATAACTTGACTCCGGTTAGTTTCTATCAATCTTTAGTCAAATCATGTTGGACTTGTTCCAACATACGCTGGCCAGAGTTTTTACCAAAGGTCGAACTAACCCTACGACACTAACTCCCATTGACCGGGAGAGACGAATCCTCTCTTGGTCATTACTCTCCTCATACGCTTCAAGTGTCACCCAATCAAAGACCTTTCGACGCGGCTTGCCTCGAAGCGAGGTCATTTGATCTAAGTGGCACCGTTCACGCACAGGTTCGTCAAAATGACCTCAAGTCAAAAGACCAACTAGCCTATCATCACTCAGAGTCATCATTGACAGATTGGTCAATATAACCATATGATAACTCTTGTGGATCGTTCAATGAACTCATTCTCTAATGAGCACCTGTGTCTTGTCAACGACTTTGCCAAGTCAAGCGATCATGAGATCATCGCCACCGCTATACGGTGAAGACTAAGACACAATGGTCTATCCGATGTTTCGATATCCTAGTCTCGAAACATCTACGACCATGAACCCTTTTTAGACTTATGCTACAGACGGTCAAACATTTCTCCATGATCGAGATACTCATCTCGATACCTGTTTGACCTTGCATAAAGTCTCAGGACTTTACCTAAGTTAATATCTAATGTTAACTACATTATAACATAACTTAGATAAATTTTTACCAAACAGCTTACTGTTATTTCGAACAAGATGTTTGTGCTATGCACACATGAAGATAGATAGCCTCGAGGGTATCATCTCTCAACATCTCCCACTTGCACTCAGGCCCATTTATCTCGGTATCTCATACCGTTTTTACACATGTGTTTTCCCGACTTCATGTGGTAGAGCCTTCATGAGTGGATCTGCTAAAACCGTCTACATTATAGACTTAAGGGTTTCTATGTTTAGACCAACCATTTGAATCTCATTCAAATAATTCATTTGGTCTTTCAGAATCCATAATATTTTAATTCACTTGGATCTTATCCAATTCATCGTACCTTACGATAATCATTTAAATTAGTTACTGGTCATTTCAAATGGCTCATATTTATTTCTGATAAAGAATCAAACTCTTTTGATCACTTTGTCAAAATATATGTTCCATCCCTTTGATGCCTCACATGTAATTTACACGCTCACACTGACCTTGAAAATTATCTGGTTAATTCATATAAGTTGGTCCGTCTAAATCATATTTAGAAAAAACGAACTTGTAAGTGAATGCTCCAATTTTCATGGTCAACTTAAGCGTTTACATCGAGTTTGGTCCGAGTAGTTCTGTACATCTGCTGGTGGAAAACGGTTTCATTATAATCCGTTTTATAGGAATTAGTATGGAAAAACCGTTCTCGACCAACATGATTGCACTTCCCTATTTTCTTTTTCTGCACCAATCTTTCAACTTAAAGATTTACTTGCAGTAAGTGAGGAAACATTTTCCTTGGGCACGTAAACTAAATTCCAAAATTTATTTACGCACACGGACCTATTCTGGTTGCATCAAGTTTTTAAATCGGAGTTACTTCTCCGAATTTCATCCCGGAAGTTGACTAAGTCATCATCAGTTATGATGTCTAACTCGACTCTTCGTCTCACGAGATTCGAGTAATTATACAACTTCCTAATGTTTGATTTAATGAATATCTTATTGATAATGTCCTCATAGAACATTATCAAAACCTAGGCATTACTATCTGGGACTTAACCCAGAGGAAGGACTTAACTCAGAGTCACTTGTTATGGATCGCACCGAGTCTAACTAAGTGTGATTCATACCATTTAACACACTGATGTGTTAACAGACTTGACCTGAGAGAAAATCACATTTTCTTTTAATTACACAAGATTTTATTTAGCTAAGTATTTAACCATTCGATCTAATCGAATCAGTTTAAATACTTTTGTCTTTTCGTTCTTTATTTTTTCAGACTTGTGTTTCATCAAGAACACGAATAACTTATTTTGGTTGATCTAGACTCGGGTACATCAGTATGTACCAGACTGAGTTCGACAAATCATTTTCCCACTGTCTTACAGATGGGTTTCGGCCAATTTTTATCTAAGAGGATAAGACTCACAAGTGTCCGTAGACTTCATAATACGAGAGGTCAGACCCCTCTTTATGTGACTTGTGAAGCTTAGTCTCTCGATACGGCCTAGTCTATTTTACCATATAAGTTTGCTACTATCTTGTGTATTTATATATTAACATTTAATATATATATATATAGTTATTACAAATTACTTAACACAAAACATTGTTCCGAAACAAGGTGACGACATTCGTCCAAAAAATGTGTTAGACGTTTTTGTATAACTATTTATTCTGAAATCGTGACATCAAAATATATCACATTTTCATTTCCTCCTACTTATGCCTTTACTAATGATAAATTAAACTAACTTTCTCAATTGACTTTCCGGAGTGCCTTCTTCTTTTTCTAAATCACATTTAGATATTAATTAACCCAACACAAATAGCTATGCAAGCATCTTATGTATCCAAACGCTTGAGCTTTGCAATCTCGAGTTTAGCTCAAGAAGTTGCTTGTCTCAAGATCCGGTTGGGATACATAGTCTTGCATCGCTCATGCACTCGTATTCGACTCAAACGGTTTGATCGAATTTTCGAACTTTGCGGATCGGAATTGTTTGTCCATACAACCTTGAGGGTAGCTCGACAAGTTGTAGGGAGAAACATACTTCGAATATCCTATATGTTCAAGCTGCCTCATATAGAGAAGAGTGACATGTAGCTTAATTTATTTGTTGGACCCAGAACTTAATGAAATCATATTTCTTAAGTCTGTTCTTTAGAAGGTCATTTAATGTCAAGGAGAATATGGTTTAATTGCATCAATTAGAATTTAACTTGATATTCAATCGATCAACTATTTGACCAGTTAACTTATTCCAATATTATATTTTGATTCCTTCGGTAAACATAGTCTTGCCCTAGTTTTTGCATATGTTCAATATTAAATATAGGTAGATTGGCTTTCATCTATCTATATCCTCCCACTATTTTTACGATCGTTTTAAAGCTTAATAACGAACGATTTAATCGAATTTAAAAATTAGTGAAAGAGGGATCCAATCATCCCGAACCTCACAACCTTGAGGAGACTCAACAAGTTGATTGGTTCCATGAATGGTAGACTAACTCTTGGTCAATCACATCACATGTGATTCCCTATCGATTTTTACCCACAGTCACTTATGATCTTGAGGAGACTCAACAAATCATAATGACTGGTCTAGTCAGACCCTTGATTTCTTGTCCAGATTTGACTTAAATCGATACTCGAGGAGACCCGACGCATCGATTTGGGTCAAGTCTAGACTACATCACATGTATGTTGGAGTTTGTTCCTTAAAGAAAAAACAAGTCACAGCTTGAGGAGACTCAACAACTATAATTGTCTTCTTTGAGTTACCAAGCTCCAAAATCAAGGAGGGATACGAATTAATCTTTAATAAGATTTATAACGCATTGACTAGATATAGTCCAGGGTGTCATACAATCATGATTCGCGACATTGCGGTCCAGCGGAACACAGCCAGGGAATTGACTAAGCCAGGATCACTGCCCCTTGTACTAGCAAGGGTTGACCCAGAACTCTTAGCCAAGCACATTGACTGGATCATGGTCCATTGAATGAAGCTTGTCATTTTTGTATGTGTGCCATAGACTAAACAGCTTTTATTAACAACTAATTAATCCTATCAACTAGTTGCATCCTTAAATTCAAAATTTTAGGATTTGTTTAATAACTTTTATTAAGTCCTTATCAACTATAAGGTTCACGTGCTATCCTAATCATTATTAGGATTTTAATAAATTTTATTAACAACGCTAAAAGCGAAGTCCTTTAATGAAAATTAATTATAACAATTAGAATTACAAATTCATTAAAGGGACTACCCTAATCAGGAATTAGGTCTTGAAGTGTTGTTAATGTTTTATTAAAACACAGCATGTCATTAAAATTCAAGTAATAAATTTTAATCATTATTTAATGGCTAACCTAAAGGGTTGTCTTGTGTTATCAAATAAGGGACAAGAAGACATAGCCATTAAAAATTTACACTAATTTTATCGCATAAAAAATGTACAACTATTTAACAATTAAATAGACTAAAGTTTATCGCATAAACAATTTTAGCATGCATACTTAAATTTAACATTTAAATTTAAAAATACGATTTTTAAAACATTTTATTTTATCTCATAAAGTAAAAGCTTGTTTAAAAATCATAACATTTGCATGCCACTTTAAAATATTTATCGCATAAAAATTTTAAACTTTTAAAATCAGTTTTTAAAAATATCTTATAAATTTAAAACATCATTTTAAAAATTCCCTGTTTAAAATTTATCACATAAAATTTTAAACAACATTTTAAACTTATCGCATAAAGTTTTAAAGCTTTAAAACAATTTTAAAATTTATCACATAAATTAAAAAATTCCATGTTAAAACTTTCATGTTTAAAATTTATCATATAAAATTTTTAAACAAAAAAAAATTTTAATTTATCGCATAAATTTAAAGAAAACATTTTTCTGTAAAAGCATTCAAATAATAAATTCGCAGTCCTAGATCAGCATACAGAGATGGCTCTGATACCAATGCTTGGTTTTCTGGGACCTTTAGGGCACAAAAACTCTAGTCCCGTCCTAAGTCGGACGGAACATAGACAGAAATGCAACGGAAAAATTTTATGTTAATCTAATTAACATGCAACCCTAAGGAACCAGACCCTGTTAGCCAGGATCTCTGCCAACTTGGTGTGGATCTGACCACCCCAAGAGGGATCTAACTACTGCGAATAATTAAATGAAAACTTAAACACATACCCGGAATCTCAACCCTGGGGCAGGCGAGATGTTCCGCACCGTCTTCCGAGCTGCTCCCGTCCCACGCCAAGCCGCTCCTTGAACCGCTCCCCGAACTGCTCCTCGAACCGCTCCGCATCCCGAGGCGATCAATCCCATGTCGCCGAGCCAACCACGCGCGGAAGAAAGTTTCACGCGAGTGAAACCTTCGCCTAGATTTCAGATCTGAATCCGAACTCCGTTGCGGCTTTGCTAGAGCCCTCAAGAGTAAGGCAGAAATTTATAGGGAGAGGAGAAATATTAATTTAGCTTAGATCCGAGCGTGCTCCAACATTTACGAGAGCCGCTCAGATCTAGAGCTTGGGACAAGTTTTGAGGAGGAGAGCAGACCCCTATTTATATAGGCGGCTGACTACTCCCCTTTCTCAAAATCCGATGTGGGACTATTAATTTGAGTTAATCAAAATCAAGTTAGTTTGCACTTCACAAAGTGCAAACTTCCGTGAATTTTAACTCACTCACCGTTGAGCTTCATGATTGATACAACCTATCAATTCGAAGGGTGTTCAACGGCGAACGCGTAGGAAAAAACGGCTCGTCAATCCGAGTCCGTTTGAGCCTTCAAGCCGTGTCGCCACATCACCCTCACAAGATTGACAATCTTGTCCCGAAGCGATTTCTGACGCCTGTCCAGAATCTGCACTGGATGCTGGTCATATGTCATATCGGGGCGAACTGTAATCTCCGAAAAATCCACAGCATGAGATGGATCGCTAATGTATCGACGAAGTTGCGACACATGGAAAACATTGTGAACCCCTTCCAAAGATGGCGGCAAGGCCAAGCGATAAGCTACCTCGCCAACCCTCTCCAAAATGTCAAACGGTCCAATGTATCGCGGGCTCAACTTCCCTCGCTTTCCGAAACGAATCACACCGTGATTCGGGGAAATCTTCAAGAACACATGGTCGCCTGGCTAAAACTCCAAAGGACGACGTTTAGCATCCGCCCAATGCTTAAAACGGTCCTGAGCAATTCTCAACCTCTCCCGAATATTCCTGACGATATTCACAGCCTCCACAATCATCTCAGGTCCCAACAGCTCCCGATCACCAACGTCATCCCAACTCAATGGCGATCGACATTTCCTCCCATAAAGAGCGGCGAAAGGCGCCATGCCAATACTCGCCTGGAAGCTGTTGTTGTAAGAAAACTCTACCAGGTGTAGATGGTCTTCCCACGAACCCTTGAAATCCTACATGCACGCCCTCAGCATGTCTTCCAAAATCTGAATCGTCCTCTCGGAATGGCCATCCGTTTGCGGATGGTACGCCGTGCTGAAACTCAGACGTGTACCCAAACTCTTCTGCAAACTCTGCCAGAACTGAGATGTGAACCTTGTGTCTCTGTCCGACACGATACTCACGGGGACTCCATGAAGTCGCACAACCTCCTGCACGATTAACGTTACATCACTATCCAACTAGGTAAAGGAAATAAAAACGGAGAGTAAAAAGAATTTACCTCCATATATCTCCTCGCCAGCGCCTCAGTGGACTGTCCTACTCGGAACGGAATAAAGTGCGCAGATTTGGTCATTCTTTCTATGATCACCCAAATCGCGTCATTCTGCTTCGGACTCCGAGGTAGTCCAGTCACGAAATCCATAGTGATGTGTTGCCACTTCCACTCCGGAATCGGAAGCGGTTGTAGCAACCCGGCCGTACGCTGATGCTCCGCATTCACTTGCTGGTAAACCAAGCACTTGGCCACACTCCGAGCCACACTCCTCTTCATACCATGCCACCAATAATTCAGACGAAGATCCTGGTACATCTTGGTGCCACCAGGATGCACCGAATACGGCGAACTGTGTGCCTCCACCATCAACTCCTCTCGAATATCTCCAGTCGGCACACACAACCTGGCTCCAAACCTCAGCGAGCCATCCTCATGAATCAAAAAGTCAGTCCGCAGACCGGCTTCCACCTGCTCCCGAATCTTCACCAGCTTCGGATCCTCAGCCTGGCCAGCCTTAATCCGATCCACGATCGTTGACTGTACCTGCATGTACATCAACGAAGAAGCCTCCCCAGGAAGAACAATCTCAACACCAGACTCGCAAAAATCCTGTTGCAATCTCCACTGCGAGGTCAAAATCATCACCGCTGGAAGCCTACTCAGCGCATCTGGAACCACATTCACCTTGCCAGGGTGAAACTGCAAATCAATATCATAATCCGCCATAAGCTCCAACCATCGACGATGTCGCATGTTGAGCTCCTTCTGAGTGAAAATATACTTCAAGCTTTTGTGATCGGTGAAAATCTTCACTTTCTCACTCAGCAGGAAGTGCCTCCAAATCTTAAGAGCAAACACAACAGCAGCCAACTCCAAATCATGCGTCGGGTAATTCTTCTCATGAACCTTAAGCTGACGAGACGCATACGCCACAACATGCCCATGCTGGTGCAACACACAACCGAGACCCTTGCCAGAAGCATCGCAAAAGATCTCAAATCCACCGCTGCGATCAGGCACAACAAGAATAGGGGCAGTCGTCAACCTCTCCTTCAGAACACCAAAGGCACTCTCACAATCACCCGACAAAACAAAAGCAACATCCTTCCGCGTCAACCTGGACATCGGCTTAGCAATACGGGAAAAGTCCTTAATGAAACGCCGATAGTAACCAGCAAGTCCAAGGAAACTCCGAATCTCAGACGCAGACGACGGAACAGGCCACTCTCTGATGGCCCTAATCTTCTCGGGGTCCACTGAAATACCATCTCCAGTCACCACATGCCCGAGAAAAGCAACTCTATCCAGCCAAAACTCGCACTTCGAAAACTTAGCATACAAACGATGCTTCCTCAGAATTTCCAACACCGTCCTCAAGTGCGAGGCATGCTCTTCCTCCGACTTCGAATAGATCAGAATGTCATCAATAAAGATAACGACAAACTTATCCAAAAAGTCGTAGAAAATCAGGTTCATCAGATTCATGAAAACTGCGGGTGCGTTAGTTACGCCGAAGGCATAACCACAAACTCGTAGTGTCCATACTTCGTCCTGAACGCTGTTTTCGGAACATCATCCTTCTTCACCTTCAACTGATGGTAACCACTCCTCAAATCCAATTTAGAAAACACCCTCGAACCTCCAAGCTGATCAAAGATATCATCGATGCGAGGCAACGAGTATTTATTCTTAATGGTCACCGCATTCAACTCCCGATAGTCCACGCACATGCGACGTGAACCATCCTTCTTCTTTACCAGCAGCACCGGTGCTCCCCACGGAGACACACTAGGATTAATATAACCCTTCTGCAAGAGCTCATCCAACTGCTTCCGCAACTCTTTCAATTCTGCAGGTGCCATACGATACGGCGCCTTCGAAATCGGCTGCGCACCTGGAATGAGATCGATAGAAAATTCCAAAGCTCGATCAGGTGGCAAACCAGACATCTCCTCGGGGAAGAAGTCACCAAAATCACGCACCACAGCTGGCCACTCCAGCTCCATCTGCATAGCCACAACCTCCACCGGTCTGGCCCGAAATTTGACAGGACCAAGCGAACTGCTACCACGACTGAACTCAAATACTGGATGTCTGGGAATCTCGAACACCACCTTCTTCCTCCGACAGTCGATCGTAGCATAGAAGCTCGCAAGCCAGTCCATCCCAAGAACCGCATCATAGTTGATGATGTCGTGGACAATGAAATCAGTAAAGAGCTCATGTCCACAGACCACCAACGAGCAAGAATTACAACCACGATGCACCGAGACCACGCCATTCCCTGTAACGATATTCCAACTCTTGGGAAGAGGGGATGTCGACAAGGAATGCCTCTCCATGAAGCTCCGAGAAATAATGCACATCGATGCACCAGAGTCAAAGAGGACTCGTGCAGGAAATGTGCACACCAAAACCACACCTAACAGGCAATTAACAATCAAACCCTAGTCTAGCAAACAACCATGTTCAAGCAAACAACACAATCTAACATTCAAACCAACTAGGAAAATAACAGCTAGATTGAGGATTACCTGCGATAACCTCATCCACAGCCTCGCTCTCCACAGCGGTCATCAGAAAAGCCTGCCTCCTCGGCGGAACAGCCTGCCGAAAAGCCTGCCCCTGAGGGACAAGAGGTGCTCCACGACCAGCAGGAACAGACGCTCGCTGCTGCAACGGCTGTGCTGCAACAGGTGCCCTCCGCAGCTGATTCGCATGCCGACAATCCTTCGCGACATGGGAAGCATCACCACAAACCAAACACTGGCCCAGAAACTTCCTACACTGATCCTTGATGTGGCCAGGCTTGCCGCAGAAATGGAAAGTCTTCAGAACAGGCCCTCCTGGCCTCTTAAACTGGGCTGGCTGATTAGGCTTGAAACCAGGCCTAACCACCGCCCTGGCCTGCTCCATAGGCCTCTTCCCAGCGCCAGAAACATGTCCTCTCCTCTGACTCAGGTTTAGCTCCTGCCTCCTCGCAGCGACCAGAACCTTCTGATAAGAGTCCAGATCGGAGGAAGACACAAAGCTCTGGAGCTCCAAAGCAAGTCCCTGCAGGAACCTCTGAGCCCTCTCATCAGCATCCTGCACCATCTTTGGTGCGAACCGACTCAGCCTGGTGAACTCTTGGTGGTACAGGTCCACCGTCAAGCTCCCTTGCTTCAGATCAATGAAGCGCTGCAGCATCTCCATCCTAGCAGCCTTCGGAAAGAACTCTTCATCAAATCTGGACTTAAAGGTAGCCCAAGCTATCGGCTCCACCAACATCTTCTCTTCCGCATCCCACCAGTTCCGAGCATTATCCTTGAGTTGCCTCTTCGCCAAATCAACCCATCCAGCCGGGGTGATCTTGGCCATCTTCAGGTTGTCCTCGATGTTCCGAATCCACTCATAGGTAGCCAGAGGACCCTCAGACCCATCAAAATATGCGGGACCCAGCTCCCGAAATTGCTTTGCTCCCGGCTCAGAGCGAGGAACATCCGGAAGAGCCCGGGTAGCTCGAGCAAGTGGAGCATTCTGGACTTGCAGGAGCACACCCTGCTGCACTTGCATCATCTGGAGCATCATCCGCATCATCTCACCGTTGGTGGGTTCCCGCTCAGGCTCCTCATCATGAGGGAGCGCACCACTACCCCCACCACGGGTGAATCGCCTTCCTGCCATCTAATGACACAGAAAATAAATCAGATTAGACTCATAGCTTATGACTCGGACGTCGAACATAGTTTATTGGACATCTAATATTATTATCGTTATTCCGACAACTCGCAGTTACAGAAGGACCTGCATGGGCCACCAACAAAACCTGTCACGACCCGCTTCCCTAAAATGGAGGCGAGACGTGAAAAGGCCCACACGAGAGTGGAGCTGTGAAGCCCCAAACCCGATAAGCGTCAATAAAACATAAGCATGTCCCTGTAACCATGAACGGAACAACAATAATAACACGAGGAGAGACAGAAATAAAATTCTCATATCTCATAAAATGTCCAACACGAAAATAAGTCCAACATCCAGAAAAGCCACCAGGCTAAAAGAAAGAGTCTAAGGCCCAGAACAAGGCCAACAAAAGCAACAACGTCACAAAGTATAGGTGCTACGCACCGACAACAAAACAGCAGTCTAAACAAAAGTAAAACTCAACGAAGACACTAGGACTGGTCCCCAGTGTCCACGTACTCCCCGTCAAACACAAGCTCGGGCTCGGCGTCAGCAAACACCTCGTCCTCAACAAGGTACTTAGGCTCAGGATCTAACATGTGTCACCCAAAAGAGTAAAGGGGCACATGTCAGCAAGTCTAAAAGACTTGGGCAAGGAAACTGAAAGTAAGGCAACTAGCAACCTAGCAGTTATAGTGTGCATGACATGGCAGTTACAATATGAGTGCACAAGCAAGACATGGCAAGACAATGAGTACAAGGAAACGATCATCGGGACAAGACAAGAGTAGCCAAGCTACTGACAATCTCAATCAATTCACTAGTCACGTTTCAAGTTGTTTTGTAGATGTTTACGCCTTACAGCTGAATGGTTTGGCATTCACGCTGATTGGCCGCTTAACAACTACCCCAAAACCCAGAGTTTACGCCTTACCACTGCAGTTGCTGATCGGGCAGACTCCCAGTTGATTGGTCGCTTAACTCTTACCCCCAATACCCACATGTAATCGAGCCAGGGTCCCCGCACACGAGCTCAGTAAATGAGCCGGGGTTGCCCCGCACAGGAGCTCGCATTCTAGTTCACGATTCATAAACAATTGGCGTAGGGGTGCACCTAGCCGGAAACAAGCAATTCGGGCATTGGCTATCAACCAACACATGGCCCGCTTCTGGAACACGAGCCAGGAACACAAGCATTGTAGCGAAGCTACGCAATCACGGAACACTTAAAGAATGCAATGACATGACAATTAATTTGCGTACCGTTAATGGAAATTAAACATGACATGGTAATTGTGCAACATGATAAATGTCGGATCTAGCCTCGTTGTCAAGCTAGTTCCTAAATTTGCGCCTAGGCGAGTATCATTTCGTCGCCTAGCCTCTTTTACGCCTACAACAAGCAAATGGCCTAAAATATGTCCTAAACCCTAAGTGTCAAGTTTCACTTGCCTAGCACCGGGGATGACGATCACGAAGGTTCGTCTCGCGGATACTAATCTACGGGGGAAATCGCTGTCATGGGGAAACAATCATCAAAACATCATTCATTTCATTAGGGTTTCATAAAAATACAAATAGGTTATGAAAACATCAAGAGATCGATTTCTTACCGTGAGGAGGCGGAAGAAACACTCCGGAGAACCTAAGGACCAGATCTGGAAACGAATGGAGAAGTTTGGAGAACTAGGGTTTTTGGGGGATTTTGGGGGTTTTGATGAGATTTTGGGGAAGATGAGGAGTAGAATGAGTTGAGGGATGGTTTGGGTGATGGATCTTGGTCTTGGAATGAAGGAATAAGGGTTTGGGGAAGAAGGGGGCTCAATGGGGGAGGATTTAGGGTTTTAGGTCGAGTGGAGGAAGAAGAAAACGTTTGGGAGGGGTTTAAATAGGATGGGCTGGCAGCTGCCCAGAAATTAGGGTTTTAACACAGATTAGTCAGTCAAAGAGCAACCACTGACCGACTAGTTTGGCAACTAGTCGGTCGGTCGACCAACGCAGACCGACTAAGTGTAAACAGTAACTTCTGAACGAAAATAGGATTTGGATTTAGTCGGTCGATGAACAACTACTGACCGACTAGTTTGGTAACTAGTCGGTCAAAAGATGGACTTAGACCGACTAAGAATGAACATTACAGACACTAAAATTTAGATGATGTGTTAGTCGGTCAAAGAAGCATTGCTGACCGACTAGTTTGCAACCTAGTCGGTCAACCAACGTTCTTAGACCGACTAACGATAAACAGTAACTCCTAAGAAATTTAGAAAGCCAACTAGTCGGTCCAAGAAGGATTGCCGACCGACTGGATCGTCATTTAGTCGGTCGGTGCCCCTTCTTACACCGGCTAATAAGCACCAAAAGTTCCGATACGGAGCGCGGGGCCCCGGATCGATTCCTAAGACTCCTAGGCTTGATCTATCAGTAAGATACGACCGTTATGAAGCCCGTCACAAATGACATACTTCGAAATCGACGATCCTAAGGAAGAAACGAGAAAACACGACGAAACGAGCGAAAATGAAAGTCACGGAGACGAAAACCACGCATGAGGAGAAAATCCACCAAAACATATATTATATTATAATAAATCCAGATACATGAAAACCAGTCGTTACAACTATTCAATATTCACAAACTGAGCACTCTAAACTCTTCATCATATTATTATTTGTGATTAAGTTGATAGATCTTTGTATTACACTTTTGTTTTTGGAGATTTTGGGCTCTTGACTAGTTGGTGCTAGTGAAGAGATAGCTTTTACTAGCTTAATAGTGTTTGGCACTTTGGTGAGTACGGTACGAACTTGATGAGCGTAGAGTCGGGGCTCGGAGCACTTTAGTTATACCATTGACATATTAATTCTAGTATCTGCTTTGGTACTGGAGTATGTCGTTGGGACGACTGAACCAGGGTAAATCTGATGTGCACTCTGTGATTGCTTTTTATTTACTATGTGTCTGGCTATTTGTGTTGATAACTGCCGGTGATATTGCAAATATTTTTATTAGCCAATTCACCCCCTAGGCTTAGATTCAGATCCAACAAGTGGTATTAGAGCATGTTAGAGGATCTAGTCTAGTAATCATAAATACCCCAAACTTAGTTTTTGCTGAAGGCATGTCTAAAGAACGACCTCTTCTATTTAGTGGACAAGATTATATCTACTGGAAGGCTAGGATAAAAGTTTATTTATTATTCGTAGATTATGATACTTGGCATATTATTGAAAACGGTTATACTAAAATCTCTAAGCCTGAAAGTAATTTGGATGCTAGAAATGTGTGTCTATGAATGCTAAAGCAATGAACATATTATTGTGTGGATTATATATAAAAATTTTCGATCATATCTCACATTGCTCTTCTGTACAGGATATATGGATGACATTGGAGACAACATATGGAAGCGAGCAATCTTTCAACAGCAATGAAAAGAGAACACAAAATAAGAAGAAGCGAAAGAGAAGAAAAGTTCTCTTAAATAAAAATGAAGCTTGTATGACTAAAAATATTAGTGAGGATACTACTAATGAAGTTCAATGTTTTAAATGCAAAAAAGCAGGGACACTTTATGAAGAAATGCCCACAAGGAAAGAATAACATTGCGAAGAATAAAGGAAAGTCTTTGGCAGTAACATGGGACGATGATAGCGAGGATGAGACTGACGAGACTGCTCATACATCCCTCTGCTTGATGGAAGTGCTTGATGATGTAAAATCTTGCACTAAAAGAGGACTTCTGAATATTTGTAAAGGAATGCAAGATGAAATTGAAAGCCTTGAATCCACTGCAGATTGCTGGAAAAATTCTAACTATGTATTGCAACAAGAAAATTGTGACATGTATAAAGAAATTGATAAACTAAAAGATAAAATTGTTGCATATGAATCTACTTTAAATTCCTATAAAAATACGAATGGTGAACTGCAGCAAGATAATTGCAACATGTCTATAGAATTTGATAAAATGAAAAATAAAATTGTTACTTACAAATCCACCATTGATTTACTTAAAAAGGAAATATCTAGCTTGCCTGAAAAAGTTGAATGCCTTAATTGTTCTGCTTCATTAAAAGAAAATAACATGCATAAGAAAAAGTTACTAAGCTAGAAACTGAAAATAGAGAGCTTAATGAAAAGATGTGCATGCTAAAGAATGATAGCATAGAGCTTAAAGGAAAAGTGATTGATTTTGAAAAGAAAGCTGAAAATGAGAAATAGAAAGAAGAGGAAAACAAGAAAGCTTTCATTAGTAAATGTATTTTGCTTGTGAACGAAAAATACTTATTTGAAATCTAAAGTCACGAACCTAGAATTGACCATAAAGAATTTGGTGTGGGAAAACAATCTTTGGATATAATTCTTGGAAACCAAATATATGGCAATAATAGGCGAGGACTTGGATATGATTTGAAACATGTTGAAAAACCAAAATATAGGAAAGTTCATATTGAGACAACAAAAGCTAGAAATATTCATGGAAAGTACTTTACATGTGGTTGTGTTTGTCATACTTCTCATTATTGCAAATATAGGAACAAAAACATAAAGTTCAAACAAATTTGGGTTCCTAAGAGTTTGATGACTAACGTGAGTGGAACTTGTTAGATACCAAGGTCACACATAACATCTTTCGTATAGGTAAGACAGAGTGGCGGGGAACTATGGATTGGACGTCGCATTTCATTAGAAAGTTCCTTAGCCATAGGACATCACGAAGGTATGTTTCTTGATTGAGCGTAATGAATACCTTCATAGCTTTTTGCGTGTTTGATTTGTTTTTGTTTTTGTGCTAGTTCATTTTCTTGTGTGCTAGTTCATTTGTTAGGATGCTTTAGTTCTTGAAAAACACAAAACAAAAAAATGAAAAATACAAATAAAAATGGTGCTTAATGTGTATCTTTTTTTTGAATCATTAAATTTGTTTTAATGAATGAGATTCATATACATGTAGAAATTGATGTATTATTGTTATAGCTACATGTGCGTGTTTGATTTTCTAAATAACGATGACATGTTCAATGATTAGAATAATTTGATTTCTACACATACGCTTTCACTTCCACAAGTATTAAATGTTATTTTACATTTTGATATATCTTTTAGAAATATTGGAAAGTGAATGTAGGATGAAAAATAATTGAAAATCTAAGTGATATGATATGTCTTGCCTTGGATAAAAAATAGAGCTCAAAAGAATTGAAATGATATATATATATATATATATATATATATATATATATATATATATATATAATATGTGTGTGTGTGTGAAAAAGAAAGTAAAGAGCTCCATATGAAAAATGGATACGATCCATGGCAATGACACTACCCACGAGTATCCAACATAAGCTTTAAGAGTAAACTTTAGCGTTGGTGTTCTCGTCAAGCAATGCCACGCCACATCTAAGAGCCATGCTATGTTTTGGGTGTGGTAACTTGAACTAATTTTCAATGAGATGGGGAAAATCAATCCTAGATGATATTATGTTACATGGAAAAGTGGATAGGTTTTGGTTGAATTTCTTCAAAGTTCTCCTTATATGCTTCAATGTTTACTCATCACACTTACACGATGGTGTAGAAGTCTTTGCTATAATTTTCATTGGATATGACTTACTTATTCTAAGAAAGACTACATGCATGTGTTTGTTATAGGTTATAATACTCTCCTTTTGCATGTGATATGACATTGACTTCGTTGTACTCTTTTGATGATAACAAAAGGGGGAGAATATTGAGAAGATTTGAATGATGTGCCTAATGCTTAATGTGCCTAATGAATAATGTGAATATGTGCTTAATGAATATGTGTTCAAGGGGGAGCATGAATATAGGGTGAGCATGCATATATGTTGAACATCATTGCATATTATTGTATTTGTATTATTTCCTCTATCATCACACATCACACACACACACACACACACACACACGTCACGATGATATTATTTGGATTGTTATTACTTAAATCTTGTATTGGTTTGTCATCATCAAAAGGGAGAGATTGTTGGATACAACGTGCAGTTGGATACAACGATCAATGACTTTGTGTTTGATGATAACAAACGTGTGTGAACAATTTGATGTGTGTGCAAAGTGTTTTCAGGAGTGGCAAGCTCGTAAATGCTCAAAGGGGGACTTAGTCAAAGTATGGAGAAATATGCAAAGAAGACACAGTGAAAGTGATGGAGAAATTGGAATTCATTTGCAATTTGGACTTGGTCAAATATGAAGAGATATGGAGAGATCTCATCCATATCAAAAGTGATTGAACCAAATCTCATGATAATCAATTTGTGATTAAATGAGATCCTCTTCAAATCCAATTCAAACACAAAATCCTATTGTGATTGAAAGAGACCTTCCATATGATTCTTTCAAAACCTATTCAAGTTAGGGTTCCATCCAATCTCCTTATTCTAAGGGATTCTACAAGTACCTAATTGATTTCCACATCAAGTACCTAATTGATTTCCACATCCTCTTATATAAACCCACATCCAAAGGAGAGAGAAAAAACAAGGTTGGCCCTAGACTCATTTCTCTTCATGTTGGCCAAATTTATCCTCCAAGCTTCAAAGAGATCATCAAATTCACAAGAAGAAGAATGAGCTCGACGGACGATGATAAAAAGTGCATAACATTCTCCACATAGCTCGGATCGACGAACCGTTTGCGCTAGGACTATCACAACTTAGTGCTCTACAACATGGTGATATTTTTTCGAAATCTCTGTATTAAATCAATGGTATTTATTTTAACATGAGTAGTATTCTGAATAGCTTCATATATTTCATCATCTCCGAGGCCAAAGTTCTTCATCATCTTCAATTCTTTCTGCAAGCATAAGGATCCATCCATCATCAAGCTACATATCCAAGCATAAGCCATCTTAAACATAGAGAAGCAAGCAACCAAAGCCACCATCCTTGAAGAGATCAAATTACAAGCCCAAGGATGCACTTCAAAGATCTGAGAATGCCTCTCCACAAGAGCATCCAAATCGACCATTTCTTATTTTTCAGTCGAAAAGGACAAGCTCGCTATTCCAACGAGTATTTATTCGGAATTTTCTTAGCTAGGGTCGATTTACTACAATTTCTGGAAGACGGGGCAGAAACATACTTTACGCACACAATGCTGCCTATTCTGCAGAACAGAGAATTGATTTACCCACAGACCAGATTCGAGCAGATTTGTGCATCAAACTTCAGATGGCTATATCTTGAGATCTAGACATCGAATTGAGACACTATTTGCGCCAGCGTGAAGCTGACGACGAGCTTATTGACAGGGACTATTCAATCTTCACAAACTGAGCACTCTATACTCTTCATCATATTATTATTTGTGATTGAGTTGATAGATCTTTATATTTCACTTTTGTTTTTGGGGATTTTGGGCTCTTGACTAGTTGGTGCTAGTCAAGAGAGAGCTTTTACTAGCTTAATAGTGTTTGGCACTTTGGTGAGTGCAGTACGAACTTGGTGAGTGTAGAGTCAGAGCTCGGAGCGCTTTAGTTGTACCCTTGACATATTAATTCTAATATCTGCTTTGGGGCTGGAGTAGGTTGTTGGAACGACTGAACCATGGCAAATCTGTTGTGCACTCTGTGATTGCTTTTTATTTACTTTGTGTTTGGCTATTTATGCTGATAACTGCCCATGATATTGCGAATATTTTTATTAGCCTATCACCCCCCCCTCTAGGCTTAGATCCAGTTCCAACAACTCTTACTTTTTATTATTGCATGCGATGTACTTTTTTATGCACATTAATTCAGTTGTTTCTCTTTTCAGTATTTGTCTGTGTATTTATTCTGTTATGAGTTGTAGTAGACTTGTTTATTATCGGCGACCAGACCTTACTAGGTAGAACAATTCTAAGACTGACCCTACCTAGCGTAGTTAGATTATCCTACTGGATCACGCGTTGACGTGTCCCAGTTTTTTTTCCAGGGTTAGAAGCAGAGCAGACAGAACTGAACTTGGACAGGAGTTGACTCTGAGATGGAGCCCACAGAAGGCAGTCTTGTACAGTTAATTCTCAGAGGTAGTCTAGGGAGTGAGTTGTACTGGGTGTGGACATCTTTGTCCTTTGTGGTTTTTCTGGGATTTCTTCCTCGTTCCCTTTGTACCCTCGCTACCAATGATGATGTTTGATGTACTATTTGTGATGTACTTTGGTATTAATAATAAAAGAAGTTTGGAATTTGTACTTTTGTTTAGTTCTCTGTGTTATTTTCTGTGGTGGATCTTTACTTGTACTTCCCAGCACGTGCGTAGTGACATGCATATTCTTCTTGTACTCTCTCTTCCTTTCTCTTTCTTGTAACACTCACTGCATTGGGAGTACTTGGGACGGATTCGTACTTCCCGGGTATCCGGGGGAGCGGGCGTTACATTTGGCGGCTCATATAGGTCACCACACTACGACGTGCGTAAGGTAGTACAAGTAATGTTCTGTATGGGTACTAGTGTTTTAAGGTGGGTAGTGACATTAGGGTCTATCATTAGCCTAGAGACCTAGCTTTAGAAGGCTAAGGATGGACCTGGTATCATGTAGGCAGATTGTCATCTTTGGGTAACGCCATATGGGGTATGCAGCTGTGTTTATAGGAGTAGTTAGTATATTTTCGTGGATTGGTATATTTGGTTCTATACATGTGTTATATGTTATATGTATAAGATGTATGTTATATACATTCCCTTATGAAGGTATGCATAGACATATGTAAGGATATTTGTGTATATATATGGATAAAAGTATATTAGCGTGTGTGTGTGGATATATGTATGTGTGTGCCTTTATTTGTGTGAATCTGTATAAATATATGTATTGTTGTATTAAGTATTTAAAGAGATATATGTCATAAGTATAATTATATTTAGTGGGTTATACTTGTATTCGAATGGCTTGATAGTTGCAGGTACCTTAATGGTTATAATGACATATAGATATCTGTGTAGTGGTGTACGTCTTGGATGTATAACTATGTATCTGGATATAGTTCTACCTAGATATGTATGTATGGTTGGTTTAAGATCTGTGTATGTATATATAGATATGTGATGTAAAGTACTTCTATATAGATATATATGTTGCTGTATGTATATGAATTGGGTGTGATATTGAATGTATGGGCATCTGTATATGCCATGTATGTAGTGAGTTTATGTAGGGCTACTATAGGAGTATGGTATAGTTAGATAAGTGACGTAATATGAAGTCTCGAGGGATCATAAGCCATTATATTCAACTATCGATTTCCAAGATCCATGCATAAAGTGGACTCCTAAGAAAAGCTCAAGCTAGGTCGATTTCAAGTACTTCTATCCTAGAAGCTATGAGAATGGGCAAAACTAGTATATTAAATGGAATCTGAAGCTACCAACAAGTCCTAATCAAATATTCCAATCAACATCAAGGAGATCGAACGTAAAAGATGGAAAGTTTCACGTCCCGCTTCCCAAGTACGGAAGGCGAGATGCGAAGAGGTCTGCTCAGACTTGGAGCTGTGAAACTACAGTATGATAAGCGTCTCTGTGTTCATCCATTCGCAGATTCTTGCATTGCAATGAAACAACAACAACAATAATAATTGAAGGAAGGTAATAAAATTAACCAACATTCAAATAACATCCATTTTATTATTCCAAACATCCAAAGATACAGTCATAAAATAAAGTACAAGAGAGTCTAAAGATAAAGGCCCCAAGCATGGCCGAAACTACAACATAGAAAAGGTGCTATACATCGAACAACCTAACAATAGCTAGTAGGAAAGTAAACAGCAACTAAGAAGAAACCTCCAGCTGAGACTAAGACTGGTCTCTGGTAACCTCGAACTGAACATCAGCAAACTAAACGTCCTCAGCAACTAACTCAGACTCAAACCTAACATGCGACACCCAAAGAGAAAAGGGCGCATGTTAGCAAAAGTCTCCAAAAAGGTAAAACGGAGCAACTTTTGTGCAAGGAAACATAAAGTAATGAAAGCACCTAGCAGCCTAAAATATGGTGACATGGCATAATATTCAATGATTGCAGCAATTTAGAATGAGCATGATATTTAATGAATGCATCAGTTTAAGATGAACATGATAGTTAACATTTGCATGACACGTCGTAGCAAAAAGCTACTAAACAAGATATCACGATGTCACGATAAAAACATGCATTCACATTGTGCACAAAGTTTACTCCTTACAGCTGAAGTTGCTGATCGGACACACTTCTGCGCTGCGTGATAGCTTAACCTTACCCCTCCACGTGTGTATGGATTGGCACCCATCTTCTGGATCACGAGCCAGGAAGTGTTTATACATTTCATGCTTCTGGAACACGAGCGAGGAATTATTCTTTATTTGGCATAGGGGTGCACCTAGCCTCATTACATGATGTAGGAGTCAAAATCCTACTCGTCGCAGCTTACATTTCAATAGTAGCGTGTGCTACACAATCACGACCAAGCATTCAATGCATGATATGCCATGATATGCAACATGATAACAGATATTGAATTGAGTACAGTTGCATCAAAATAAACGTGACATGTGGTATGTATGAAATGACATGGCAAGGGTGTCGGATCTAGCCTCGTTGTCAAGCTAGATCAAGTATGGTGTCGGATCTAGCTTCGTTGACAAGCTAGATCAAGTATGAGTGTCTAGGCGACTATCATTTCACCACCTAGTCTCTTTTGCACAAATTCACAGAATGGCCTAAACATGGCCTAACGATAATCTGAGCAAGTTTCGCTTGCCTGAAACGATGTCCGAAATCCTCAGTTCAACAGTCCAGAATCTCCTATGTGCTCAACAAACATCACCAACCTACAGTCCCATATTATTAATCTTCAATTAGCGATTTAATCAAAAGCAATGTAATTACAGTTTTTATCTTGTTTAACAGGCGGTGTGTGGGTTCCTATGGGTCTGGATATACCTCAACACGACGCGAGAGCTACACTGACATCGGATAGCGACGTCAGGGGTTGGATTCCTGTAACAAGTGAGGTACAGCGACAACTAAAGACAACGGTAATACGACGTGCAAACGACAACGAGCAAGGGGAGTTGCGGCCTGCCGTCGGGTTGCGCGACGACAACGGCGCAAGGGAGCACGGCAACAGTGCAAGGGAGGCACGGCCTGGACGTGGGTGAAGGAGAAATAAATGGCATTTTTAATGGGCAAGGGGCTGTTGTGTAGTTGTTGCGGCTTGGGGGAAGCCTGCAGCCTTTGGAGAGGAGTTTGAGGCCACAAGGGGTTTGAGGGGCTGCAGTAGGTGGCCGGGGTGTTAGGGAGGTGTTGTGCGTGAGTTTTAAGAGGGGAGCCGTGAGATTTTGGAGGGGATCGGTAGTTTTGGTGGAGTCGTGAGTTTTGTGTGTGGGGGTTTGGGGAGATGCGGCTGTGGGGATGATGCCGTGGAAGAGGGCCGGCGAGAAGAGGTCAGGCCGTCGGTTTAGGGTGGAGGCCAGCAAGTTGGGGGTGTTGGCCGTGAGTTCTGTGGGTGGGGGAAGGGAAAACGACAGTATTTGTGGGGCAATGGCAGTTTTTAGAGGATAGGGGAGGGTGTTTGCGGTTTATGGAGGAGGAGGAGGGGAGGTAATCGTTGAGGTGCTTGGCCGGACCAAGGGAGAGAGGGTGTCCGGCGGCTAGGGCAAGGGGGCTGATGGGTGGCAGCTGCGTGAGGATGGAAGCCCTTGGGGATGCTGTGCGTGAGTTGTGTTTCAAGTTGATGGGTTTGCTATATGGGGTAGATTTGGGGTACACTTAAGGTGATTGAAGAGAGAGTGTGTGTGTGTGAGGGGGAGGGTATATTTAGTGTGATGAATAGCTAGGAGAAATTACATGTGAAACGTATTATATCCTAGTGATTTGATTAGATTATTTAATTATGGTTGAGTCTAGGCTAATTACAGATTAAAGGTGATTAGTGTGAAATATCAGTCTAACGGTGTCCGATAAATACAAGAAAAATATCGGGATGACCGTGTCGACGGGAGAATCGAGAGTACTATGGTCGGTCACGTGCTAGGTTACCAGAAAACAGAACTAAAAATAAAAGGTCAAACGTCGAAGTTTAAAGTTACGACACCCCTTCAATTAACGCTGATTTATGGGAGAACGCCACGTGAAATGACGTTCAAAAAAAATTCCACAAATAACTACTCTCTTTGAGGGTCACAACGGTATTAGTTCGCACGTTTGGGATACAAGAGAAGGTCACAAAAATACGCGTACGAGCAAGAAGGTACGCGCACGAAAAACACATGACCAAAAAGCGACCGTGACATCCTACCCACCTTAGAGCAAAGTCCGTCATCAGACTTTCTAACAACAACAAAAATATATCTCGCCATTCTAGTAACTACCCCAATCATATCACACTATAATTCAAACCACGTATATTAATACAAGTGCTTATATATGCACTAGGTGGTCAAACATTAATACTACAAACATGTATATATATGCACATTCTATACTTATATCTATCATAGACAGTCACATTCATACACGTACTTCAATCATTCATATAGTCACGTACATCCCCTATATAACTATCACTCACTTATCACATAACCATGCCACAGATACCTACATAAAAATAGTTCACACCAGCAAATACAATCGTAGTACTTCACGCATAGATAACTACCTATGTACAAAATGAACAGGGATAAACTACTCTCTTATATCTCCTAGTGTACATCCAACACGAAACATATCAACACATGTAATCACACCATACAATATTAAATCATGTTTGCTATATCTAATATACAGTCACCCCTACTATACATACACAAATATGTAGTTATTCAAATACACGCAGATAATTTATCATATATACACATCACATACAATCCTATAACTATATTCAAGGCACAACACACATACCATATTCGTAAACACCCATAGCCAAGTACATACTTACCCGTGCATGGTGCACGCCCACACATGCTAATATACTATTCATACATGCCACTAATACCACTATATACTTAGCACATCTACACACCTAGTTTAGCTAGCATACATACATTCAAATATGTAAAACCTTAGTAAATAACTATACTACAAGACCAACACCTATAACTATATAATGGTATAGCCATCCACAACCATGTGCGTAACGTAACCATGCACAACATAACCTATCACTATACACACATCATCCATTACTATGTTCATAGTATTATACACCAACCACAGACAAATATAACAATATATTTAAAGTATACCCACTCAAGCATGAGTGAGACTCAAAGACCCATACGAGAACCAGAATACTTATATACATAACACGATATTTATACCTATACCAACACACCACTCTTATATATATATATATATATATATATATATATATATATATATATATATATATATATATATATATATATATACACACACACCAACGTATCATATTACTCGTCATAGTACACAAGTAAAAACACATGTTATCATATACACATAATAATATCAATCACACATATTTAGTCAAGTAACACCCTATAATGCAATCATTTTACACACTATAATAATATTACACATATTAGTACACGTATACAATCATAATACACTATCCCATACATGCATACATCGTATAGTCACATACATATAATATATTCACACCATAGCAATTTACATATAATTAGTATACTACTACATATACATATCCATGCATAGTTACGAATACAATAATCGTGTATACCTCATGGTATACACGTACATACACAACATCCCGTAAAAGCAAGCAATATTAAACAAACTATACCCTTATTACCATATGTATATCACACATACTTATATAGTATGCATATATCTACCTGTGACTAAGCACACACCTATCTACGTACGAGCACACGCTCATACGTGCAAACATATAAATCATAGAATAAGCCTACACACCTAACTATAAGTACACCTATTATCATTACAACTAGCATGCACATGACTTACTGGTATACTATTTCAAGTATTTACAAGTATCTTCAAACTACATACACCACTAGTAGATATTCCAACACTAATTCTAATATACACAGACATCCCTAAAGTGGTATAGCTATCCACACACACATATATAAATACTATCATTCATACAACTTCATGTATATCATGAATAACACTGAGCATGCATATATAACACAAGAGACAATCATTAATATACTAAGGATAGCAAACTCATACATGAGTGGTACGCAGGGGATCACACACATGGGTCCACACACTCTACCTATAAACATGCACCACGACAACATCACAATAACACTAATGGGCCCACCACTAAACTAAGGTTGACATAGGCAACAACAGGCACTAATAGGATGACTAAGCTAAAGTAAGAGCACCGGAATTAAGTAGTGGAACGAAACAAGATCGAGATGAACGGGTCAGGTGAGGCGAGGATAAGTAGATAGCTTGGTTAGGTAAAACAGAGATATAATTGTGAATATTTAAGTAAGGGAAGAAAGATATAATAATATCCTTCTAAAATACAAGAGAATAGTGTGTGGATGATATAAGTTAAAATACAAAGAAGGGATTAGACGAAAAATAATTTGTATAGAGATGAAGTGATTGTTCCGCAATTAAAACTAGATTTGTACTAAGAACTTTGGAGTGGGAAAAGAAAAAGAAACAAAGAATATAAAGATGTACATATTTGAAAAGTTGGAGTTCTCTTTTGTATAGAAAAATATTTAAAGGTCGGTACAATAAGTTGTTTGAAATAAGTTTGAGTAATATATATAGTAAGAGAAGAAATGGTATATTGGATTACCTAAAAGTCATTATATGAAGGAAGTAAGATATTCACATGCGTATGAAAGATATATGTTAAAAAATATTATAAAATAGTAATTTAAAGATTTCGGCGAAAAAGTTTCGACATTCTAAAAATGAATTTAAGTCAACTGAAGGGTAGAAAGTCTAAGTTCATGCTAAGTGTTTTCAAAAACTTTAAACTAAGAAGAATTCAAAATAAATAATGTTGAAAATACTTTTCGAAGGATCGGGATGGTAATGGGGAAGATTCAACGATTGATGATGAACGACATGCAGGAAGCACGTGGAACGAAAGCAAGGAAGTGGATGAAATATGTAAATACGACTGGGAAATAACTTAGTGAATCTGCTACGATGGGATGCTATGGTCATAGTTCAAAAGTATAAAGATTAGGAAAATGGTAGAAATTAAGGGTTTTAATCACCGGGCCGACTAGAGATTGTGAGGAATTTAGCACTAAGACTTTCTAAGGAACTAGACTGTAATAGAGATCCTAGGGAAAGGGTCCTAAGAGGATCAGGATTACGTTCTGCTATGACCGAAATTTGATGGACCCAAGCGAACGACTATAGGAGAAACTCTAGGAATCTAATATGGTCAGAGCTGGGTGAGAGGCTACTAGGGTATCCTAAGACGAGTATGACTAAATTTTAACGATGGTGCCTGACTATCAAACTAGGACGTCTATCTAAGTCTTCCTACCATCTAAGACTAGGAAAACCTTCATATTAGACTAAATTTTATGACTCGAATGTTTCGAATGTTTCAACGGATGTTTTTTTATTATTATCGTTGTTTCGATATTTCGCTGGTGCAACGACTTGCATGTGCCACCACAAAAATCTGTCATGCCCCGCTTCCCAAGTACGGAAGGCAAGATGCGAAGAGGTCCGCTCAGACTTAGAGCTGTGAAGCTACAGTCTGATAAGCGTCTGTGTTCATCAATTCGCAGATTCTTGCATTGCAATGAAACAACAACAATAATAATAATTGAAGGCAGGTAATAAGATTAACCAACATTCAAATAATATTCATTTTATTATTCCAAACATCCAGAGATACAGTCATAAAATAAAGTACAAGAGAGTCTAAAGAGAAAGGCCCCAAGCATGGCCAAAACTACAACATAGAAAGGGTGCTACGCACCGAACAACATAACAGCAGCTACTAAGAAATTAAACATCTACTAAGAGGAAACCTCCAGCTGAGACTAAGACTGGTCTCTGGTAACCTCGAACTGAACATCAGCAAACTGGACTTCCTCAGCAATTAACTCAGGCTCAAACCTAACATGGGACACCCAAAGAGAAAAGGGCATGATATTTAATGAATGCAGCAGTTTAAGATGAACATGATAGTCAACATTTGCATGACACGTCGTAGCAAAAAGCTACTATACAAGATATCACGATTTCACGATAAAAACATGCATTCACATTGTGCACAGGGTTTACTCCTTACAGCTGAAGTTGTTGTCGGGCACACTTCTACACTGCGTGATAGCTTAACCCTACCCCATCTTCTGGATCACGAGCCAGGAAGTGTTTATACATTTCATGCTTCTGGAACACGAGCCAGGAATTATTCTTTATTTGGCATATGGGTGCACCTAGCCTCATTACATGATGTAGGAGTCAAAGTCCTACTCGCCGCAGCTTACATTTCAATAGTAGCGTGTGCTAAACAATCACAACCAAGCATTCAAAGCATGATATGACGTGATATGCAACATGATAACATATATTGAATTGTGTACAGTAACATCAAAATAAACGTGACATGTGGTATACATGAAATGGCATGGCAATGGTGTCGGATCTGTTGTGAGATGTATGCACACGAGGCAATTTATCTCCGTGTATCTATACAAACATCTTGTTCAAAATTACAGTAAGCTGTATGGTAAGAATTTATCTAAGTTAAATCATAAAGTAGTTATCATTAGTAATTAACTTAGGTAAAGTCCTGAGACTTAATGCAAGGTCAAACATGTATCGATATGTGTATCTTGATCATGGAGAAATGTTTGATCGTCTGTAGCATAAGTCTAAAAAGGTTCGTGGTCATAGATGGTTCGAGAGAAGGATATTGAAACATAGGATAGACCATTGTGTCTTAGTCTTCACCGTATAGTGGTGACGATGATCTCATGATCGTTTGACTTGGCGATGATCGCCAAGACACAGGTGCTCATTAGAGAATGAGTTCACTGAACGACTGACAAGAGTTATCATAAAGTTATGATTGACAAATCTGTCACTGATAACTCTTAGTGAAGATAGGCAAGTTGGTCTTTGACTTGAGGTCATTGTACGAACCTGTGCGTGAACGTTGTCACTTAGATCACTGGCTTCGAGGCAAGGCCTGTCGAAAGGTCTTTGGTCGGGTGACATTTGAAGTGTACGAGGAGAGTAATGGCCGAAATAGGATTCATCTCTCCCGGTCAATGTGAGTTAGTGTCGTAGTGTTAGTTCGGCCTTTAGTAAAAACTCTGGCCAGAGTATGTTGGAAGTTGTCCAACATTATTTGACTAAATATCGATGGAAACTAACCGAATTCAAGTTATTGGGGTTGACAGTTTGACCGTACCCTAGGCTTGAATTAATGACATAGTTTAGACGAAGTGACTAAAACTACGGAATTCATCACAGAAACTGTCAGGGTGGTCCCGACAATACTCATGTCGATGAGTCAACCACATAATTATGATACTGAAACAGGGACGACAACTGCTGCTCGTGGTCGCTGCCGTATAGCGCTTCGAGCCCAACCTGTAGTAGGGTCAGGCTGTAGGGTCTCACACAAAGAGCGACCTTCGTCCAGTAATAGGTAGAATCATTAGTGAGAATTATTTGCATTTGATGCAAGGGATGGAAAATTGCATTTGATGCAAATGATAATTTTAAGCCTAGATATGGACTAATTTGCATATGATGCAAAAGGGGTAAAATGTGTCTTAAATTGTTTAAGACCATATTTAATATAATAAACGCATGGAAAAGTTTATCTGTAAGACGGGAATGTCCCGCTCTAAACATAGATTCGAACGACGTCCAAATAGGACGCCAAGTGCCTAAGTTACGCACAAAACAGCTCAAAGGGGTCTTACCCATGCCCAAACTGGGCATGGGTCAGACCAAACTGACCCAGGCCAGACCACCCGAGTCTGGCCTGGGCGCCTGGCCAGCCAGGGCCAGGGGCCCTGGGCCTGGGCGCCTAAGGCGGCAGGCACCCTGGGCCTGGGCCCGGCGCCCAGGCCCAGGCCCAGGCGCCTGGGTGCCCAGGAGCCCAGGGCGGGCGCCCTGGGCCGGGCACCCTGAGCGCCAGGCCCAGGTGCCTGGCGCCTAGCCCAGGCCTGGGCCAGGCGCCCCGGCTGGGCGTGCCCAGACCAGGCGTCCAGCCTGGTCTGGGCGTGCCAAGTTGGCGCAGTGAGCCCCACCAGAACTGGGTATCAGAACCCTAGGGCTGTGCAGATTTTGACGGCTGATTTTGGAAGAAAATCAAGCCTTGGGCTGGTCTTGGGGTTTAATTGGAGGGTCAAACGGACTCCTATTGACTTGCCGGTTTTTCCTATGCGTTCACCGTTGAACGCCCTTTGATTTGATAGGTTGTTTCAATCATGAAGTGCAACGTTGAGGGAGTTAAAATTCACAGAAGTTTGGCCTTTGTGAAAGGCAAACTAAATTTAATTTATTAACTCCAAACTTTAGTCCCACATCGAAATTTGAGTAAATGGGAGGTGTCAGTCGCCTATATTAATAGGGGTCTACTTCCCTCCTCAAATGACGTCCCAAGCTCTAGATCTGAGTGGCTCCCATAATTGTTGGAGCATGCTCTGATCTAGGCTTAATTAAATATTCTCTTCTCCCAATAATTTCTGCCTTACTCCTGAAGGGCTCTAGCAAAGCCACAAAGGGGTTCGGAACCGATCCGAAATCTTGGCGAAGGTTCACACTCGGTTGAAACTTTCTTCGGCACGTGGTTGGCTTGGCGACAAGAGGATTGCTCGCCGCAAGACGCGGAGCGGTTCGAGGAGCGGTTCGGCACGGGACGGGGAGCAGCTCGGAAGACGGTGCGGTACACCTTGCCTGAACCAAGGCAAGGTTCCAGGTATGTAAATTTAATTAGCTTTCCTTTAATTTAATCGCAGTAGTTTAGATCCTTCGTGTGGTGGTCAGATCCACCCAAGTCGACAAAGATCCTGGCTAAGGGTCTTGAACCTTAGGGCCTCGTTAAAATAGTTAAACGAGTTCAATTTTTCTGATGCATTCTTTTCGCTCTATGATCCGTCCGACTTAGGACTGGCATAGATTCGTGCCATGAGGGTCTATAAAACCTAACATTGGTATCAGAGCCACGTTGCATGATCTAGGACTGCTATTAAATTATTTGAAATGCCTTTTAAATGCCCATTTTATTATGTTTTTAAATTTATGAGATTTTAAAAAAATGATTTTAAATGATTTAAAATTTTATGCGATAAAAATTTTAATAGTGTCATGCAAATTTTATGGTCCTTTTAAAACAAGTTTTTGAAACTGTTAATTTTATGAGTTACAGAATAAAATGTTTTTAAATCATAATTTTAAATTTAAATGTTAAATTTGAAAATGCAAGCTAATGATTTATTAGATAAATATTTTTCTATTTATTTGTTAAACAGTTGCACACTCTTTTTATGCGTTAAAATTTGTGTAGTTTATGCTTAATGGCTTTATTGTTCTTGTCCCTTATTTGATAATACAAGACAACCCCTTTAGGTTAGCCATTAAGAAATCATTAAAATTTGTGAAATGAATTTTAATGACATGCTGTGTTTTAATAATTCATTAACAACCTTTTAAGACCTAATTCCTGATTAGGGTAGTCCCTTTAACGACGATTATTATTTTACTCGTTATAATAATAATTCTCATTAAAAGAGTATGCTTAAAGTGTTGTGAATGAATTTAGTAAAATCCTAATAACAATTAGGATAGCACGTGAACCTTATAGTTGATAAGGATTTAATAAAAGTTATTAAACAAATCCTAAAAAATTTCAATTTAAGGATTCAACTAGTTGATAGGATTAATTAATTGTTAATAAAAGTCTTTTTAGTCTATGGCACGCATATAAAAATGACAAGCTTCATTCAATGGACCATGATCCAGTCAATATTCTTGGCTAAGTTTGTTGGATCACCCTAGCTAGTCTATGGCATAAGTGATCCTGGCTTAATCAATTCCCTGGCTGTGTTCCACTGGAGGTAATGACGCGAATCATGATTATATGACACCCTGGATTATATCTAAGTCAAATACGTTAATAATCCTCTTCAAGATTAGCCGTAGCCCTCCTTGTTTTAGGGGTTGGCAACTATATGACCCGTGTTCCAGTTGTTGAGCTACACTCAAGCTGTGACATGGAAACCTTGTATGAACCAACTTCTTAAATATATAAGATGAAATATTGACTTGACCCAAACCGTCGTGTCGTGAATACACCGAGCGTCGGTGTAAGTTAAGCCAATGATGTACTCTGGCTAGACTTGACACAACTCGTCATGTCGTGAATACACCGAGTGCCGGGGTAAGTTGAGTCTATGATGTAGTCTAGTCCTGACCCAAATCGTCGTGTCGTGAATACACCGAGCGCCGGCGTAAGTTAGGCTAGACACGAAACAAGGGTCCAACTAGACTAGACATTGTGATTTGGATGAGCACACTCATGATCACAAATGGCTAGGGGTAAAAATCGATAAGAGAGTCATATCTGATATGATTGATGAAGATTCATCTACCTATTGCAGAGTCAAGCAATTTGTTGAGCTAAACTCAAGGTTGTTAGGCTCAGGGTGATTGGATCTCTTGCCCATTCATTTAATCTGATTAAATCGTTCAATTTTAAAGCTTAGAATGATTGCAAAATAGTGGGAGGATATAGAAAAATAAAAGCCATTCTATCTATATTTAAAAACTTGAACATATACTAAACTAGGGTAAATTCTAAGTTTATCGATGGAATCTAAATATAATATTCTAACGGAATAAGTCAATCGGTCAAATAGATTGGTTAATTGAATATCAAGTTAAAATATAATTAATAAAATAAACTATATTCTCGTTGACATTAAAATGACCTTCTTAAGGATAGACTTAAGGAATATGATTTCATTAAGTTCCGAGTCCAACAAAATAAATGCACGCTATATGTCACTCGCCTCTATATGGGGCAGCTCGAACATATCGATGTTCAATAGAAAGTCTCTCCATACAATTTGTTGAGCTACACTCAAGGTTGTATGGAAAGCTTGTTCGATCCGTAAGGTTCGAAAATTCGATCAAGCTGTTTGAATGAATATGAGTGCATGAGCGGTGCAAGACCATGTATCCCAACCGGATCTTGAGATGAGCAACTTGTTGAGCTACACTCTAAGTTGCAAAGCTCAGGCGTTTAAATACATGAGATGCTTGCAAAGCAATTTAAAATTTTTGTTGAGACGTATAATATCTAAATAAGATTTAGAAAAGGAAGAAGGCACTAAGGAAAAGTCAAATTTAGAAAGATAGTTTTATCATTAGTATAGGCATAAGTATGAGGGACTGAAAATGTGACATATTTGATGTCATGATTTCAGAATAAATGTTATACCAAAGACGTCTAACACATTTTTGACAAATGTCGTCACCTTGCTTCTGAAGCAATGTTTTGTGTTAGTAATTTGTAATAACTATAATATATTAATGTTAATATATGAATATGCAAGATAGTAATTGTTGGGGTTTTGGCGGACCCCCAGAGCTCGGATCCGTATCCGTCCTAAGTCGGACGGACCACGGAGGCACAAAAGCGCAGCGGAAAACCAGAAATCAAAAATTTCTTCACTAGCTAAACTATTTAGCTAGGCTCTGGGGAGCCAGAACCTAGCCCGATCTTTGCCGACTTGGAGTGGGTCTGACCACCCCAAGAAGGATCTACACTAAAGAGACTAATTAAAACTATACTAGAAAACGCTTAACCACATACCCGGAATCTTGGCCCTGGAGCAGGCAAGATGTACCGCACCGTCTTGAGAAGCTCCTCGTAGCCGAGCCGTGTTGACCCGATCTCCCTGAGCCGCCTCGCACCCTCGCACCGATCCGCCCGAGCTGCTTTCGCCTCCGAGCCGATCACACGCGGTAGAAAGTTTCACTTGAGAAGAAACCCGCGTCTTAGACGTCCGGATCAGATCCAAACCCCCTTCGTAGTCGTGCTAGGACTACTCCTGAGAATAGGAAAATAGAGAGAGAGATTTAGTCGCCGATCGAGCTTGCTCTAAAAATCTGGAGCTACTCGATCGTTGACTGGTGTGTATTTCAACGAGGAGAGTGCACCCCTATTTATATAGGGAGTGAGCACTCAACTTCTCGTTGCGGGCAATGTGGGACAATTCCCATGAAGAGGAAAAATTCAATTAAGCCATTTGGCTTAATTTCAACTTTTAAAGTTAGCCTTTCACAAAGTCAAACTTTAACGAATTAATTCTCTTTGCATACTAAACTTCAGACACCAAACAAGCTATCAATCAGAAGAGCTTGGAATGGTGAACGTGTAGGAACTGACAGTGACAAATTTCGACTTCGTTTGACCCCTCAAACAATTGCTCAAAGTTTAGCAATTTCTCAAAATTCGTAGCCGTCATTAGGGTTTCAAAAAACCCTAATTTTGACTTAAGTTGCGGGCGCGCCCGCTAGGCTTAGCAGGCGCGCCCGCCCAAAGGAGCAAGGGTGGGCTGCCCGCCCGCTGCTGCAGCGGGCAGGCGCCCGCTGCACACAGCGGGCCACGCCCGCTGCTGCTGCGGGCCGCGCCCGCTGTGCAACGGGCGTGAGCCCGTTGCAGCCAGCGGGCGTCGCCCGTTTGCCTTTGTACATGGGCCTTTTGGCCTAATGGGTCTAACCCACTTCCCCTTGAACTCTTTCTGCGTTTTTGGACTCGTTTGAGCTCCGATTTGGACGCGGTTTGAACCTGTGTTTAGACCGGGACAATCCCGTCATCCAGGTAACCCTTTCCAACAAGTTTGTTCCTACTAAATTCGTCGTAACTAATTTACAACACGTTTAGTCAAAGTTAGCATCTCATGCAACATTGTGTCCCTATTGCTAATGCGACTAACTTTCACAACTTAAATATCATCAAATGATATTTCTCTCTATTCTATATTCCTATTACTAAGACACGAGCACTACTCGGTGTGAGACCCTACAGCCTGACCTTACTACAGGTTGGGGCTCGAAACCCCTAGACGACGGTCACTACGAGCAGTAGTTGTCGTCTCTGTTTCAGAGTCATCATAACGTGATCGACCCTTTGACAAAAGTATCATAGGGTTTGCATTGGCTGTATCAGTGATGAATTCCGTTAGCTAAAATCCCTTCGCCAAGACTGTGTTTATTGTTGGCCTAGGGTATGGTTTTTTGTCAACCCTATTAGACAACATTGGTCAGTATACGGCGGTCTTTATTGTATACACGTTGTACTACTTACAACGTACCCCGGCCGAGGATTAACATAAGGACCGTACTGAGCCTATAACACTAACTTCCCTTTAATGGAAGTGACGAATCCCATCTTAGTCACTTACTCACCTCGAGAGCTTCAGGTGCAGCCCAACCTAAGATCTTTCATCAGGACTTATCCTCGAAGCTAGATCATGGATCTAAGCTACATCGTTCGCTCACAGGTCGGTACAGATGACTTCAGGTCTTAAGGATCAACTAACCTATCATCACCCTAGAGTTATTAAAGACAGATCATTAAAGTTAACCATTTAATAACTCTAACTTGGTCGTTCAGTGAACTCATTCTCCAATGAGCACCTGTGTCTCGTCTCCGACTTCGCCAAGTCGAATGACTATGAGATCATCATTACCCGAAGGTAAGACGAAGACACAGTGATCTATCCGATGTGTCGATATCCAATTCTCGACACATCTACGATCACGAACCGTTTAAGACTTACGTTTCTATTTGGTCGCTTACTTACTCATAATCGAGATCTCATCTAGATATGTAAGGACCTAACTATAAGTCTATGGATATTATCTAAGTATATTAATACAAATGATTTCATACTTAGAATAATACGTACCATATACGGTATGAACAAGACGTATAATCAAGATAAATTGCCTTATGGGCATATATCTTCCTACATCTCCCACTTGCACTTAGGCTATTTATCTCGGTATCTCATACCGTTATAGCATATCAGTCACTTTGACATTTGATATGGCAAACCTAAGAATGGTTCTACTAATAAGTATCTACAACGAATTTTAATGGATTGAAATTTCATCTCTTGATCACACAGGGTTGATCCTTTGGAAAAATGATCTGGATCAATTTTCCTAACTTCGTATAGCTAACAGTTAGCTTATACGATTTAGATGTGGGGTCTAACATTTCCGTAAGTCAGTTCTAGCTCACTCCACTTTATTGTGTCAATATGTCAAGTACATATTTGACACCCTAAGTCTCTATATATACGATTAAATCAAAACAATTTTGACTTAATGATTTATATAGAAGATTTATTAAAGTGAAATACCCTTTTTACTTAGTCCGAAAAACGGAACTAAGTATATGAGCTCGCTCCCACTGACTTTAAGAATTACCTGGTTAAATTACTTCAACATAATATCTAAATCATATTTGTATTTATGTGCAAAAATAACCATTTGGTAAGTGCCTCAGATGGAATGTACAAGTGTCAGATTCGGTTTGACGAATGAGTCAAGTCAAGATCGTTTTAAGGAATCTTGACATTGACACGTTCAATCAAAACGTCCTATATTGTACTTATTCCTTTAACCACATTTAGTATTAACTCTTTTAATAACTAAATGCAGATAATCAAGAATTAATCTTGACATGCGTATTATTGTGATCGCACACAATTTATACGCCCCCTGGAACCTACACTTAACTACTGATTGACTTCTAACATTTAGTCAGCTCCAAAATCAATATTATCGAAGATATACACCATTATTCGAAAATATACGCAACCATCACAGAAAAGCCACATCCACAGAATTTAAGCCAATTCAATTTCAATTGCAACAAACGAGACATCCTTTCCAAAACAACGGGTTCATTAAAAGAACCTTAGTTTGTTTATCAAAAATAAACCTTGAGTGCAAAGCACTCATTCATTGTTTTCGATCCTTAAAGATGATACATTTTATTCAAATAAGAAAAATATCATCTACATCACGATCATCGTCTCCAGAAGTCTTTGAGCGGTCCCAGCAGCAACTGTTGCTTTGATTGCCGACCGATCTCCGTACTTCTCCAATCTCCGGTTCTTATCAGCCACCTGTATACAGTACACAGATGTCTATAAGTCTCTCATACTATATGAATGGAAATAATTGCATTTAATTGAGTTTTAATTTGTACCTGAGGTAGAGGCATCAGTATGCCCCTTCTTCTTCTCTGCAAGATAGATCTTGCAGTTCCTCTTCCAGTGGCCAATCTTGTGGCAATGGAAGCACTCAGATTTCGACGGGGCCCCTTTGTTCTTCTTCTTCCCATTCTTAGCCTTCGCAGGTTGTGGGACCTGCCTCTTCGTCCCTTTGCCTTTCGGCTGGTCGGAAGTAGCAGAGCCAACAACCAGTGCAGTCGGCTTCTTCTCAATCTCCTCAAATTGCCGGAGCATATTGAGGAGACCGGGAAGATCCGTCTCAAGGCTGTTCATTATAAAGCCAGTTATAAAGGGCTTGAACTCGGGAGTTAAAGACTTTAGGATAATGTCCGTGGACATCTCATTGTCCAGGACAAATCCTAACTGGGCGGCGTCCTCTACGTACCCGATCATCTTGATAACATGATCTTGTACGGGCCCTGTCGTCATATTCGTGCCCCAGAGGTTGCTAGTAGCTTCGAACTTGGCAGCTCTGGATCACTTGCCATACAACTCTTGTGCATTAAGGAGTATGCTCTGAACATCCATATGTTCATGCTTCCTTTGCAGTTCGTTGGTCATCGAAGCTAGAGTAAGGCATCTTGCCTTCTCTGCATCCCTCTGGTACAACTTGAAGGCTTCTTTCTCTTCGTGGGTCGAATCCTCATCGGGCTTATCCGGAGCGTCCTCGAACAATATGTATCCAATCCCAGCTAGGGAAAGGACCAACTTAATGTTCCTAAGCCAGTCTTTGTAGTTGGTTCCATCCAGCACGTTCTTTTCTACCATGTATTTTAGACCTGAGTCCATTCTGCATTTTATAGATACTTTAGTTAGTATATGTTCGTAGTATAGTTTTAATGGTTTTAATAAAACTATATTCTCCCACTAAATTTATTTAAAGCCATAATAATAAACAATTTATTATAAAATAACATTTGTGAGAGAGGGATCCGGCTATCCTGAGTCTGACAACCTTGAGTGTATCTCAACAAGTTGTCCGACTCTACAGTCGGTAGATGAACTCGTCGTCAATCATGTTTACTATGATTCCCTATCGATTTTACCCCTAGTCATTTGTGATCATGAGTGTGCTCAACCGGATCACAATGGCTAGCCTAGTCGGACCCTTGATTTCGTGTCTTGCCTGACTTGCCCCTTTGCTCGGTGTATGCACGACACGTCGGTTTGGGTCAGGTCTTAGACTACATTCTTGGTTAGACCTACGCCGAAGCTCGAGGGATGATACAACGGTTTCAGTCAGGTTAAGATGTCAATCAAGAAATCGGTTTCTATAAGATTGACATGTCACGGCTTGAGTGTAGCTCAACAACCGGAACATGTTTCTTACAGTTGCCAACTCCTAAAACAAGGAGGGCTACGATTTATCTTGAACAAGATTATTATCGTATTGACTTAGGTATAGTCGATGGACTTACATAGTCATGAATCGACTCCTTGCGGTCCAGCGGACGCGGCCAGGGAATTGACTAAGCCAGGACCACTTGTTACCCAGTCTAGCTAGGTTGGTCCAAAAACTTTAGCCAAGCACATTGACCGACATCATGATCCATTGAAGGAGTTGTCATCAATCTTATGTTTTCCAAACAACTAAATGGCTTTTAATTAAGAGAACTAGTTAATCCTTATCAACTAGTTGATCCTAAAATTCAAAAATTTTCAGATTGGTTGAACATCTTTTATTAAGTCCTTATCAACTATAAGGTTCTACGTTCAACTTGCTACCCCACTCTAATTAGGATTTTAATAAAACAATTCAACATTGTCTTTTTATGAAAATCATTTAATTGAACGTTTTAATGAAATGATTTACGAAACAAAAGGACTACCCTAATCAGGTATTAGGTTCGATGTTGTTTTGTTTTATCAAACATAGCATGTCACTGTCATGTTTTAATGGCTAACCTAACAAGGTTTGTGAATACATTATTCAACATGAAATGAAGCAACTAACTTTATCCGCATAAAAGAAAGTTTCATTTTAGTGACATATAAAATGTATTTGCAAGTTTAAAAAATTATCTATATAATACAAACATGCAAATCTAAATTTTAACACTTAAAATTAAAGATTAAAAAACTTTAAAGCCTTCATAAAAATTTTTATCGCATAAAACTAGGTCGTACAAAATTATCTAATAATTTTTAAACCTAGGCTCAAAAATTTTTTAATCTTATTTCTAAAATTAAAATATCACATAAAAATTTTAGAAACATCTATGTAATAAAAAGAAATTAATTTATGTTTCATCTCATGAAATAAAGTCATTTTTATTACTTACATATTTTAAAATAATTCTAAAACTCTTTTAAAACTTTTAGAAATCCTTTTAGAAGCTTTCAAATAAAGTTTTAAAGATCTCTAACTTTTATGTAACTAAAGAAAACTTTTAAATTTCAAAAATAAAAATTTCCTATAAAGTTTACATACACTTTAAATACTCTTTTAAAAAAAATTTTAATATCTCATAAAAATTTTATAAAGTATTTAAAACATAGGAGACTTCTTTTAGATTTATCGCATAAAAATAATTCGTCCCAAAAAAAAACAAAATAAATTTCCGTGTTGCAAAATTAATTTTTGAAACACAAAAAAAAAATTCAAAACTAATTTAACATAAAGCTAAATAGTTTTGCATATGAAAGCTAAGCATTTTTTAACTATTAAAAAGTCGTTATAGTAGATCTATAGCATAACCTGGCTCTGATACCACTGTTGGGGTTTTGGCGGACCCCCAGAGCTCGGATCCATATCCGTCCTAAGTCGGACGGACCACGGAGGCACAAAAGCGCAGCGGAAAACCAGAAATCAAAAATTTCTTCACTAGCTAAACTATTTATCTAGGCTCTGGGGAGCCAGAACCTAGCCCGATCTTTGCCGACTTGGAGTGGGTCTGACCACCCCAAGAAGGATCTACACTAAAGCGACTAATTAAAACTATACTAGAAAACGGTTAACCACATACCCGCAATCTTGGCCCTGGAGCAGGCAAGATGTACCGCACCGTCTTGAGAAGCTCCTCGTAGCCGAGCCGTGTTGACCCGATCTCCCTGAGCCGCCTCGCACCCTCGCACCGATCCGCCCGAGCTGCTTTCGCCTCCGAGCCGATCACACGCGGTAGAAAGTTTCACTTGAGAAGAAACCCGCGTCTTAGACGTCCGGATCAGATCCAAACCCCCTTTGTAGTCGTGCTAGGACTACTCCGGAGAATAGGAAAATAGAGAGAGAGATTTAGTCGCCGATCGAGCTTGCTCTAAAAATCTGGAGCTACTCGATCGTTGACTGGTGTGTATTTCAACGAGGAGAGTGCACCCCTATTTATATAGGGAGTGAGCACTCAACTTCTCGTTGCGGGCAATGTGGGACAATTCCCATGAAGAGGAAAAATTCAATTAAGCCATTTGGCTTAATTTCAACTTTTAAAGTTAGCCTTTCATAAAGTCAAACTTTAACGAATTAATTCTCTTCGCATACTAAACTTCAGACACCAAACAAGCTATCAATCAGAAAAGCTTGGAATGGTGAACGCGTAGGAACTGACGGTGACGAATTTCGACTTCGTTTGACCCCTCAAACAATTGCTCAAAGTTTAGCAATTTCTCAAAATTCGTAGCCGTCATTAGGGTTTCAAAAAACCCTAATTTTGACTTAAGTTGCGGGCGCGCCAGCTAGGCTTAGCGGGCGCGCCCGCCCAAAGGAGCAAGGGCGGGCCGCCCGCCCGCTGCTGCAGCGGGCCGCCCGCCCGCTGCACACAGCGGGCCGCGCCCGCTGCTGCAGCGGGCCGCGCCCGCTGTGCAACGGGCGTGAGCCCGTTGCAGCCAGCGGGCGTCACCCGTTTGCCTTTGCACATGGGCCTTTTGGCCTAGTGGGTCTAACCCACTTCCCCTTGAACTCTTTCTGTGTTTTTGGACTCGTTTGAGCTCTGATTTGGACGCGGTTTGAACCTGTGTTTAGACCGGGATAATCACGTCATCCAGGTAACCCTTTCCAACAAGTTTGTTCCTACTAAATTCGTCGTAACTAATTTACAACACGTTTAGTCAAAGTTAGCATCTCATGCAACGTTGTGTCCCTATTGCTAATGCGACTAACTTCACAACTTAAATATCACCAAATGATATTTCTCTCTATTCTATATTCCTATTACTAAGACACGAGCACTACTCGGTGTGAGACCCTACAGCCTGACCTTACTACAGGTTGGGGCTCGAAACCCCTAGACGACGGTCACTACGAGCAGTAGCTGTCGTCCCTGTTTCAGAGTCATCATAACTTGATCGACCCTTTGACAAAAGTATCATAGGGTTTGCATTGGCTGTGTCAGTGATGAATTCCGTTAGCTAAAATCCCTTCGTCAAGACTGTGTTTATTGTTGGCCTAGGGTATGGTTTTTTGTCAACCCTATTAGACAACATTGGTCAGTTTACGGCGGTCTTTATTGTATACACGTTGTACTACTTGCAACGTACCCCGGCCGAGGATTAACATAAGGACCGTACTGAGCCTATAACACTAACTTCCCTTTAATGGAAGTGACGAATCCCATCTTAGTCACTTACTCACCTCGAGAGCTTCAGGTGCAGCCCAACCTAAGATCTTTCATCAGGACTTATCCTCGAAGCTAGATCATGGATCTAAGCTACACCGTTCGCTCACAGGTCGGTACAGATGACTTCAGGTCTTAAGGATCAACTAACCTATCATCACCCTAGAGTTATTAAAGACAGATCATTAAAGTTAACCATTTAATAACTCTAACTTGGTCGTTCAGTGAACTCATTCTCCAATGAGCACCTGTGTCTCGTCTCTGACTTCGCCAAGTCGAATGACTATGAGATCATCATTACCCGAAGGTAAGACGAAGACACGGTGATCTATCCGATGTGTCGATATCCAGTTCTCGACACATCTACGATCACGAACCGTTTAAGACTTACGTTTCTATTCGGTCGCTTACTTACTCATAATCGAGATCTCATCTAGATATGTAAGGACCTAACTATAAGTCTATGGATATTATCTAAGTATATTAATACAAATGATTTTATACTTAGAATAATACGTACCATATACGGTATGAACAAGACGTATAATCAAGATAAATTGCCTTATGGGCATATATCTTCCTACAGTAATAAACTTATATGGCAAAATAGACTGGGCCATACTAAAGAGACTAAGCTTCACAAGTAAAATAAAAAGGGGTTTGACCTCTCGTATTATGAAGTCTACGGACACTTGTGAATCTTATTCTCAAAGGTTTGATGGCCGAAACTCCTTCTGTAAGATAGTAGGATAACGAGTTGTTGAACTTACAGTCTCGTACATACTGATGTACCGAACGCCTTCTGTAAGATAGTAGGATAATGAGTTGTTGAACTCACAGTCTCGTACGTACTGATGTACCTGGACACGAGTCTAAGTTAGACATAATAAGTTGTTCTTATTTTATTAAGACACGTGTTCTTGATGAAACACAAGTCTGATAAAATAGAGAACAAAACACAGAAATATTTGAACTGATTCGATTAGATCGAAAAGTCAAGTACTTAAATGGGTAAATCTTGTATAAATTAAAAGAAAATGTGATTTTCTCTCAAGTCTTTTAACAAATCAGTGTGTTGAAGAGCATGAATCACACTTTGTTAGACATGGTGCGGTGCATGCCTGATGACTCTGAGTTATAGTCTTTCCTCTGGGTTAAACCCCAGATAAATATGCCTAGCTTTTGATAAGGTTCTATGAGAACATTATGAATATGATATTCATTAAATCAATCTTTAGGAAGCTAAATGATTACTCAAGTCTCGTAAGATGAAGAGTCGAGTTAGACATCATTGTAGATGATGATTTAAAATAACTTTCAGGATGAAATTCGGAGTATAGACTCTAATTAACAATTTGATGCAATAGGTCCGTGCATGTAAATAAAGTATGGACTTTAGTTTACATGCCCAAAGATATTGTTTCTTAATGTCTGCAAGTAAATCTTCGAGTTTAAAAGGTTGGTGCAGAAAGAAAGTAGTGAAGTACAGCTAACGTGGTTGAGAATGTTTTCATTCTAATTCCTATAAAATGATTATGATGAAACCGTCTCGCCAGCAGATGCGTACAGATCTACTCGGACCGAACTCGATGTAAATGCTCAAGATGGCCATGAAAACTGGTGCATTTATTTATAGTCCGTTATCTAAATATGATTTAGAAAAACGAACTTATATGAATTAGCCAGAGAGTTTTCAAGGTCAGTGGGAGCGGATAAAAAACATGCGAGGCATCAAGGGGATGGAACATATTTCTGATAAAGTAGTCAAAAGAGTTTGACACTTTTAAAATATGAACCGTCTAAAATGACCAATAACTTATTATCGTAAGGTAGGATGAACTGGATGAGATCCAGGAAAATTAAATGGATTCCGTGGGACCAAAGTAAATTATTTGGATGAGATTCAAATGAATGGTCTAAGATAAACATAGAAAACCCTTTAAGTTTATACAGTAGACGTTTCAACAGATCTGCTCACGAAGGCTCTACCACTTGAGGTCTGGAAAGACTTATGTGTAAATGCAGTATGAGATACCTGGATAAATGGGACTGAGTGCAAGTGGGAGATGTTGCGGATGTATGCCCTCGAGGCAATTTATCTTTGTGTATCTATACAAACATCTTGTTCAAAATTACAGTAAGCTGTATGGTAAGAATTTATCTAAGTTAAATCATAATGTAGTTATCATTAGTAATTAACTTAGGTAAAGTCTTGAGACTTAATGCAAGGTCAAACATGTATCGAGATGAGTATCTCGATAATAGAGAAATGTTTGATCGTCTGTAGCATAAGTCTAAAAAGGTTCGTGGTCATAGATGTTTCGAGAAAAGGATATCGAAACATCGGATAGACCATTGTGTCTTAGTCTTCACCGTATAGCGGTGACGATGATCTCATGATCGTTTGACTTGGCGAAGTCAAAGACAAGACACATGTGCTCATTAGAGAATGAGTTCACTGAACGACCCACAAGAGTTATCATATGGTTATGATTGACAACTTTGTCAATGATAACTCTTAGTGATGATATGCAAGTTGGTGTTTCACTTGAGGTCATTGTACGAACCTGTGCGTGAATGGTGTCACTTTGATCATTAACCTAGCTTCAAGGCAAGGCCGATCGAAAGGTCTTTGGTAGGGTGACATTTGAAGCGTACAAGGAGAGTAATGACCGAAATAGGATTCGTCTCTCCTGGTCAATGAGAGTTAGTGTCGTAGAGTTTGTTTGGCCTTTAGTAAAAACTCTGGAGAGAGTATGTTGGAAGTTATCCAACATTATTTGACTAAAGATCGAGGGAAACTAACCGAATTCAAGTTATTGGGGTTGACAGTTTGACCGTACCCTAGACTTGAATTAAACGACATAGTTTAGACGAAGAGACTAAAACTACAGAATTCATCACGGAAACAGTCAGGGTGGTCCCGACAATGCTCATGTCGATGAGTCAACCACATAATTATGATACTGAAACAGGGACGGCAACTGCCGCTCGTGGTCACTGACGTATATGGCTTCAAGCCTAACCTGTAGTAGGGTCAGGCTGTATGGTCTCACACAAAGTGCGACCTTCATCTAGTAATAGGTAGAATCATTAGGGAGAATTATTTGCATTTGATGCAAGGGATAGAAAATTTCATTTGATGCAAATGAAAATTTTAAGCCTATATAAGGACCAATTTGCATATTATGCAAAAGGGGTAAAATGTGTCTTAAATTGTTTAAGACCATATTTAATATAATAAATGCATGGAAAAGTTTATCTGTAAGACAGGAATGTCCCGCTCTAAACACAGATTCGAACGGCGTCCAAATCAGACGCCAAGTGCCCAAGTTACGCACAAAACAGCTCAAAGGGGTCTTACTCATGCCTTAACTGGGCATGGGTCGGATCAGACTGACCCAGGCCAGACCATCTGGGTCTGGCCTGGGCGTCAGGCCAGCCTGGGCCAGGGGCCCTGGGCGCCCTGGGCCGTGCGCCCTGAGCTCCAGGCATGGGCACCTGGCGCCTGGGTGCCAGGCCAAGCGCCCAGGCTGGGCGTGCCCATGCTGTGTGCACACAGACCACGCATCCAGCCTGGTCTGGGCTCGCCCTGCTGGTGCAGTGGGCCCCACCCGAACTGGGTTTCAGAACCTTAAGGCTGTGCAGATTTTGAGGGCTGATTTTGGACGAAAATCACGCCTTGGGCTGATCTTTAGGCGATCAATTGGAGGGTCAAACGGACTCCGATTGACTCGTCTGTTTTTCCTATGCGTTCACCTTTGAACACCCTTCGATTTGATAGGTTGTGTCTATCATAAAGCTCAACGGTAAGGGAGTTAAAATTCACGGAAGTTTGGCCTTTGTGAAAGGCAAACTAAATTGAATTTATTAACTCCAAACTTTAGTCCCACATCGGAATTTGAGTAAAGGGGAGGGGCCAGCCGCCTATATAAATAGGGGTCTGCTCCCCTCCTTAAAAGTCGTCCCAAGCTCTAGATCTAAGCGGCTCCCATAACTGTTGGAGCATGCTCGGATCTAGGCTTAATTAAATATTCTCTTCTCCCTATAATTTCTGCCTTACTCCCAAGGGGCTCTAGCAAAGCCACGAAGGGGTTCGGATCTGATCCGAAATCTTGGCGAAGGTTCACACTCGGGTGAAACTTTCTTTGGCTTGTGGTTGGCTTGGCGACAAGAGGATTGCTCGCCTCGGGTCGCGGAGCAGTTTGGCGCGGGACGGGGAGCGACGCGGAAGACGGTGTGGTACACCTTGCCTGAACAAAGGCAAGGTTCCGGGTATGTGAATTTAATTAGCTTTCCTTTAATTTAATCGCAGTAGTTTAGATCCATCTTGTGGTGGTTAGATCCACCCAAGTCGGCAAAGATCATGGCTAAGGGTCTTGAACCTTAAGGCTTCGTTAAAAATAGTTTAACGAGTTAAATTTTTCCGCTGCATTCTTTTCGCTCTTTGGTCCATCCGACTTAGGACGACAATAGATTTGTGCCCTGAGGGTCTATAAAACCCAATAGGATCTAGCCTCATTGTCAAGCTAGATCAAGTATAGTATCGGATCTAGCTTCGTTGTCAAGCTAGATAAAGTATGGGCGTCTAGGCGACTATCATGTCACCGCCTAGTCTCTTTTGCAAAAATTCACGGCCTAAACATGGATTAACAATAATCTGAGCAAGTTTCACGTGCCTGAAATGATGTCCGAAATCCTCAGTTCAACAGTCCAGAATCTCATATGTGCTCAACAAACATCACCAACCTACAGTCCTATGTTATTAATCTTCAATTAGTGATTTAATCAAAAGCAATGTAATTACAGTTTTTATCTTGTTTAACAGGCGGTCTGTGGGTTCCTACGGGTCTGGATATACCTCAACACGATGCGAGAGTGACACTGGCGTCGGGTAGCAACGTCAGGGGTTGGACTTCGGTAGCGAGTGAGGTACGGCAACAACTAGAGACAATAGTAACACGACGTGCAAATGGCAGCAAGCAAGGGGAGTTGCGGCCTGTCGTCGGGTTGCGCGTGGCAACGGTGCAAGGGAGCATGGCAACGGCACAAGGAAGGCACGGCCTGGCCATGGGTGAAGGAGAAGCAAATGGAAGTTTTTAATGGGCAAGGGGCTGTTGTGCAGTTGTTGCGGCTTAGGGGAAGCGTGTGGCCTGTGGAGAGGAGCTGGATGTCGCAAGGGGTTTGAAGGGCTGCAGTAGGTGGCCGGGGTGTTAGGGGGGTGTTGTGCGTGAGTTTTAGGAGGGGAGCTGCGAGATTTTGGAGGAGATCGGCAGTTTTGGTGGAGCCGTGAGTTTTGTGTGTGGGGATTTGGGGAGAAGAGGTAATGGGGATGATGCGTGGAGGAGGGCCATCGAGAAGAGGTCAGGCCGTCAGTTTAGGGTGGAGGCCGGCAAGTAGGGGGTGTCGGCCGTGAGTTCTATGGGTGGGGGAAGGGAAAACGACAGTATTTGTGGCGCAATGGCAATTTTTAGAGGATATGGGTGGGTGTTTACGGTTTATAGAGGAGGAGGAGGCGAGCTAATCGTGGAGGTGCGTGGCCGGAGCTAGGGGAGAGAGGGTGGCTGGCGGCTAGGGCAAGGGGCTGATGGGATGGAGACTGCGTGAGGATGGAAGACCTAGGGGATGCTGTGTGTGAGTTGTGTTTCAAGTTGATGGGTTTGCTATATGGGGTAGATTTGGGGTACACTTAAGGTGATTGGAGAAAGAGTGTGTAAGAGATGGAGGGTAGATTTAGTGTGACGAATAGCTAGGAGAAATATCATGTGAAACGTATTATATCCTAGTGATTTGATTTGATTATTTAATTAGGGTTAAGTCTAGGCTAATTACAGATTAAAGGTGATTAGTGTGAAATATCAGTCTAATGGTGTCCGATAAATACAAGAAAAATATCGGGACGACCGTGTCGACGGAAGAATCGATACTACTATGGTCGATCACGGGCTAGGTGATTCGGGTTCAATATTACATATTTAACCCCCCATTTAGCCCTATTTTGTGCTCATGTGATGCTACATTGTTCTCTAATTCAAACGTATTTTGTACACAATTATTTATTAGAGAAAACACTCTATTTGAGCACAAAACAGCAATTAATGGAGTATCTCTGCACTTTTTATATTTTTTGTAGCTTGGTCTCGATCTTACGATTCCAACGACTACTTATTTGTATTTTTCTGAGATCTGTGCTAATTACTGTGAATTTTTGAATGCAGAATACCAATTAAATAGGGAAATACGCACGAAATACGGCGTAAATATGAAATACGGGACACGTGGCACTCATCCGTGCAGTCCCGCCAGATCGAACGGCCCAAAACAATGGACGACGTGGCCATTTCCCAACCGAGCGATCGCCATCCTACGGCCACAAACACTCCCGCATTTGAATCATAAAGCAAGCGACGTGGCCGAATCCAGTTCGTTGGATGATGATCCAACGGCTATCGCACGGAGCTGAGAGCGAAGCGGAGCGATGTCGACGCGGTCGAATGCAAGCTGTTGGATTCTAATCCAACGGCCATCAGTGCGACGAAACGAAGTGACAGCGGGTGAATCTTAAAGCAGAATGAGCGGGCGAGATCTAACGAAGCTTAGATCGGACGGTCAGTATTCACCCCGACCCGAATACGGATGCGGATGCGGGCTTCGCACGAAATTTGAAGAACACGTGGCGTCCTCCAGTGCAATCCCGCACGATCCTACGGTCCACATTTGCTCCGATCAAGATCTGCGGCTCGGATGCGTTCGGATAGCGGATTTCAAGCGGGTTTGAAACCGTTAAGCACCCCAAACCCGTAATGCCTATTATTTAAGCGTATTCTAAGGTTTTTGGGCGTAGTATGGGCGTATTGGAGCACCTAGGAGCCGAATTTCCCCTCTGAAAAATTCTGTAAATTTCCAAAGGCTGTTCTTCAGTTTTCCAGAGAGTTTTGAGTCTTAACATGGAGATTTGGTGATAGTTTCTTAAACTCATACCCCGTATTTGGGTGTTTTTCATCGTATTTTGCTATTAGAACTATGTATTTTGCTATGATCATTGTTTATTTCTGCATTATGAGTAGCTAAATCTTATTTGTGCATGGTATGGAGTAGTTAGGGGATGTGAATCGTATTTGTTTGGTTGAATATCATCGTGCTTAATCGATAATGTCGCTAAAGTTGTAGTTTTTATTATTAAATCCTCTCTTTCATCTTCCAAAAGAAGTGATTGAGTTGATGATCACCCCACAAGGGTGAGCTTTGATCTATCCAAAAGAGAGTTTTTTACCGTATTTGTAGGATTATAACTTTAGCAACGATTTAATTCATATTGTGCTTGAACCCCCAAAAGGGTATCTTCCGATGAATCGCTCCCAAAAGGAGGATTTATTGAGTTATATTTAATCAACCAACGTATACGAATCACCGATCCTAACGAACCCATACCATGTGCATATTTCTCATACATACTTTCATACACGACTTTTTTTTTTGTTCGCATTGTTCACCACGATCAACTCCATTCACATCACCATCATTATTGAAGTGGTTAGTTTCTCTTTGTTGGATTTCTATTCGATTTGAGCTGTGGTTGCAACAGATTTCCTCCCGAGGATTCGACATCTGGACACCCAGATTATATTACTTGTTCGGACTCTTGCGCTTGAGAGAAGCACTATTTTGGGCCTACCATGTTTTTGGCGACGTTGCCGGGGAGAACGGTTTGTTACTACGGTTTATTTCATACAGAAGACCTTCGGTGAGATCTTTCCACTTTGTTGTATATAATTTTTGTTTGCTTTCATATAAAAAACATATTTGTGCTAGTTTATGTGGCATAGGACTCCTAGGACACATAGGTTGACTCGACATTTTGATATGGCTAATAATAATATGGATGAAAATTTTAGCAACAATAACGAGAATAATGCGCAACCTGGAGTTCCTAGAACTGTAAAAGATTTACTCAGACCCACTAGGACTAGGACAGCTTCATGCTTTGTTTTACCTACCGATGCAAATTCTTTCAATTTTAAACCTGGGGTGATCCAACTCTTACCCACCTTTCATGGGTTAGACAAGGAAAATCCATATCTTCATATTAAAGGATTTGAGGAGGTATGCTTGACATGCTTTGATGGAAAAACTAGCGAAGATACGGTATATCTTAAACTGTTCCCATTTTCATTGAAAGACAAAGGTAAAAATTGGTTGAATGCATTGCCATCATGTTCTATTACTACATGGATTGATTTGCAGGCTAAATTTCTAAAGAAGTTTTTTCCTATCCACAGGACACAGGGATTGAAGCGGCAGATCATGAACTTTGCCCAGAAAGGCGAGGAGACATTCTACCAGGCATTTGAAAGGTTCAATGAGCTGTTGCTTGCATGCCCACACAATGGCTTTGACAAAAGCAGGATTATTGGCTTCTTCTACGATGGACTGCAGTCGCAGATGAAGCAATTTATAGAGATGATGTGCAATGGAGGATTCTTTGATAAAGAGCCAGATGAAGCTTGGACGTACCTGGAGGAGATAGCAGAAAATGCGCAGACATGGGACACTACTTAAGACTACGAGAGAGGGGCCACTCAGCACCATCTCAGCCTACACGAGGAGTGGTATTCAATTTGAAGCCAGAGGATGCACTGGAGGCAAAGATGGAGGCCATGATCACGAACTAGCTTTATGCCATGAATTTGAAAGAGGCCAAGGCAGTTGAGATAGAGCAAATTTGTGCACTTTGCGACGTTGGTGGCCACGACACTAGTGCTTGTCCTACACTTCCAGTTTTGAAGAGCATGCTAGGCAATCCAACGGGGGTGAATCAAGTGTCATCAAACTACCAGAACTTCAATTCCAACAATAAGGGGTGGCGCAACAATCCAAACTTAAACTGGGGCCCCAATCAGTAACCTCAGCAGCAAGCTCCACCGCCATTCAGACAAAATCAATATAACAACAATTATCAAAGGTGGGAACCAAAGGAGGGACCATGAGCCAGTGCAACAACAGCAGATGCAACCATTTGGTGATGCGCTTCAGCAGCTTATTCAATTACAGCAAGCCCAAATGCAGCAACAACAGGCTCAATTTCATGCTCAGCAGACTCAAAATCAACAGATGAGTGAGAGCTTGGCGAGGCTTACAGCAACATTGGAGAAAGGTAAGCTTCCATCTCAGTCAATTCCAAATCCTAATATGGGCTCATCTTCTTCTGCAGGTAACAATATGAAGCCGTGCCAAGCTGTGTCCACTTTGAGGAGTGGAAAAGAGATTCAGAAGCCTGACCTACCAAGCAGAGAAGCTGAGCAAGAAGAGGGAATTCTGATCCAAGAAGAGGAAATTCAAGAGCAAGAGTAGGTGCAGGAAAAGAGCACGGAAGTGGGTTTGAGCAAAAATTTCATTAAAGAGAAGGAACCCGCAGCATATGTACCTGCAGCACCTTTCCCTCATCGGCTACTTCAGAAAAACAAAGATAGGTATCAAACTGAGATTCGTGAAATTTTTCAGAAGTGCCAGATAAATATTCCATTGCTTGATGCTATTAATCAAATACCTGCCTATGCTAAATTTCTGAAAGACTTGTGCACTGTTAAGAGAAAATTGAATGTGAAAAAGAAAGCATTTTTGACTGAACATGTTAGCTCTATTGTGCAACAAAATACACCACCTAAATTTAGAGATCCTGGATCACCCACCATCACTTGCACCATTGGCACTAAAAAGATTGGAAATGCTTTATTGGATTTAGGTTCTAGTGTCAATATCTTGCCATATCCTATTTTTGTGCAGCTTGGGTTAGGACAGCTAAAGCCTACATCTGTTATATTGCAACTAGCTGATAGATCTATTAAAGTTCCAAAGGGATGCATTGAGGATGTCCTTGTTCAGGTGGAAAAATTTTACTACCCCGCAGACTTTATAGTTCTAGACATCCAAGGACCCCAAACTGCCAATGCTACTCCTATCATCCTAGGTAGACCATTCCTAGCGACACGCAATGCTTTAATAAATTGTAGGGATGGTCAACTGAAAATTACTTTTGGCAACATGACTTTGGATTTGAATATTTTTAATACTTGCAAGTTGCCACATGTGGATGATGAGATTGAGAGGGTGCATATGATTGATTCATTGGTGGATGATTATATTTGTTCTGAATTTTGTGATGATGCTTCTATTGTTGAGACTATTATTGATGATTCTGATGACATCTCTTTTATGCAGGAGAATGTGAAGGATCTTAACGCAGTATGTGAGCCTAGGTTAGAGGCTTTGCCACCTAATGCATCAATTCAAATTTCATCAGAGGTGGAGGATCCAAAGCCCGAATTGAAGCCACTTCCTGAATATCTCAAGTATGCCTTCCTGGGAAACGAAAACAGCTTCCATGTGGTAATATCTTCTAAACTCTCTTTAGAACAGGAAAGCTCTTTACTTGAAGTGCTAAGAAAGCATAGAGGTGCTATTGGTTGGTCCATTGCTGATATTAAAGGTATTAGCCCTATTGTATGCATGCATCACATTTATTTGGAGGATGACTCCAACCCCACTAGAGAAATGCAACGTAGGTTAAATCTAACATTAAAAGAAGTGGTGAAAGGCGAGGTTTTAAAAATATTGGATGCAGGCATTATATATCCAGTTTCTGATAGCAAGTGGGTCAGTCCTACACAGGTTGTTCCTAAAAATTCTGGGCTCACTGTTGTTAAAAATGAGAATAATGAACTTATCCCTGTTAGAGCCACCACAGGATGGAGGATATGTATAGACTATAGGAAGTTGAACTCCAGAACTAGAAAAGACCACTTCCCTCTTCCATTTCTTGACCAGATTTTAGAGAGAGTGGCTGGACATGAGTACTATTGCTTTTTAGACGGTTATTCAGGTTATTATCAGATTGAGATTGCACCAGAGGATCAGGAAAAGACTACTTTACTTGTCCCTTTGGTACTTTTGCTTTTAAAAGAATGCCGTTTGGTTTATGTAATGCTCCAGCTACTTTTCAGCGATGCATGCTCAGTATTTTTGATGATATGGTTGAGAAAATTGTTGAGGTATTTATGGATGATTTTTCAGTATATGGTAGCTCTTTTCATGATTGTTTAACTAACTTGGCTCATGTTCTTGACAGGTGCATTGAAAAGAATCTCCTATTGAATTGGGAGAAGTGTCATTTTATGACCACAGAGGGACTTGTCCTCGGTCATCTGGTTTCTAAAGATGGTATATAGGTAGACAGAGCCAAGGTAGCGGTAATTGAGAAGCTACCAAGTCCTAAATGCGTGAAGAACATCAGATCATTTTTGGGACATGCAGGATTCAATAGGCGATTCATCAAAGATTTTAGCGCTATATCTCGCCCTCTTTGCAACTTACTAACTCTAAATGTGGATTTTATTTGGACACCTGAGTGTCAACATTCTTTTGATACTTTAAAGAAGTTGCTGATTTCTGCTCCCATTTTGCAGGAACCGGACTGGTCCCTACCATTTGAAATAATGTGTGACGCAAGCAATGACGCAGTTGGTGCAGTCCTAGGCCAAAGAAAAGACAAAGTTCCAGTAGTTATTTACTACGCCAGCAAAACATTAAATGATGCTCAGAGGAACTATACAACCACGGAAAAGGAGTTGCTGGCTGTAGTATTCGCGTTGGAAAAATTCAGGAGCTATATTTTGGGATCACCTATTTTGATTTATATTGATCACTCTGCTTTAAAATATTTATTGTCTAAAAAAGATGCTAACACTACTACAAAAAAACGCTTAGATAGCGCTTTTTTTTACACTTGCATAGCGCTTTTAAGCGCTGTCTAAGCTACCGCTATTGTAGCTTGGATAGCGCTTTTAAAAGCGCTATCGTAGTATTTTACTAAGATAGCGCTTTTAAAAGCGCTATCCAAGTTACCGCTATTGTAGCTTGGATAGCGCTTTTTAAGCGCTATGCAGGTGGGTTACTAAGGCGCTTTTGAAAGCGCTATTCATGAGCAATAGCCACGGCCAGGCCGTGGCTATTGAGCAATAGCCACGGCTATAGAGAAATAGCCACTGCCAGGATGTGGCTAATGCACAATAGCCACGGCCAGGCCGTGGCTATTGCGCATTAGCCACGGCCAGTCCGTGGCTAATGTTTAGTTTTTTCAAAAAAAATAAAAAATCATCACGAAAAATAGCCATTGCATCTTGTGCATTATCAATTCGTGCACATGTATACATCGAAACATCAAAATACATAAGAAAATGAGGGAAAGAGGAGTTTATGTATACATCCACCAAAACAACAAAATACATAAACCTTATTTCATTGGAGCTTAACCGTTGGCATGCAGGCACACAAAGAACAATGTTTTCCAACACCAGCATATCATTTCAAGTTCTACGAAGTTTCTGATAATGTTTTCAAACCCTAAGCTCTACTCCTACATGCAGCATCACAAACTCTTGGGAGCTTACTTCTTCAGCGTGCTTCATATTGAACGACCCTAAGCTCTACTCCTACGTGCAGCATTTTTACTTCTTCAGCGTGCTTCATATTGAACGACTGCAGAAGAAGAAAAAAGAACAGTACAAATGCACATTAAGACAGGAAGACATGGTAAAACATGATGTGAAAAGAATCAAGCAATAAGGTTCGATGAAAATTAGGTTTGTTTTCTGAACGGCGGCTTCTGATGATATTCTGGAGTAAAATTCATCAAAAATTTGTGGAATGTTGAAATGCTAGATGCAATCAACCAACCATCTATTTTTCATACAAATAACAAAAGCACACTCTTAGCATATAAAAGCATGTAATCATATTGGAATATAGAATGTGTTGTACATTTTGACGGCTGGTTGAATCCTGATGCAAATAGGTAAATAAAGGGTATAGCTGTTCCTGGGATAAGTGATTAAACAATAGATTTTATTCTTTTTAAAGAAATTTTTCCCTTTTGATTAGCTGAGGCCCAGTGGTACAAGAAGTCAAGGAGAGGATTAGAAATGGATTAGAACACTCCATGGTTTCTCAATACAGAAGCATACCAATTTTCAGGGCCTAACCTGGTACATGAATCTCTAAAGCACATGTAAATAAATATGCAGTCCCCACCCACAAAACACCAAGCAGGGGCACACACGCGCATGCAAATACAAAAATACAATTTGGGGTGAGCAACAATCAGCCAGATCAGTTCGGTTTAGTTTCCGTGGGTCCGACTAGGTTTGGTCAGTTTATGGCCAAAAAAACAGTTGCATTTGGATATTGGGTTATATAACTATTATATATTATACCGATACACTAATTACCAATATATTATTATTATTATACACTAATTAATAATTAAATACTCTTAAATACTAATACATCTAAAGATAAAAAAAATAAAATCATAAAGAAAAACAACTAGCTCCCGCCCAATCCTCAGGCGCCCCCCTTTGGGCATGTTTGGAAGGTGAATTGAAAACCTTGAACTTAAATCAAAATACATAAGAAATGATATGCTGGTGTTGGAAAACATTGTACTTAAACCTTATTTCATATGACAACAAAAACCTGATTCAGAGAATTTGAATGCCTCATGGGCGGATGTGAAAGAGTTAAAGTTAGTGTATAACAATGATCAAAGTGCCTATGAAGCCCTTTATCAAGGAACCAAAGTAGAAAACATTAAATAGTTATATTTACAAGAAGGTTTAAGTATGGGTGGAACATAACAAGATTGCTGTTATGATTTGCGGCATACACAATAAAAGTATTTCATTGGCCCTTTGCAATAGCTTTGATATTCTGTGAGATTAGATTCTTATTTGCACACCACTAAACTGGATTGCCATATCATCTATAATGTCACATTGTTTTATGACTTTCCAATACATTTGAAATTTGGGAATCAGTTACACCCTTAGAAAGGAAGAGAACATACATAAAAATTATATGTGAATATAAAGCAGTTTCCAAGTCAGAGACCATAACGGTTACCTCTGCAGTGCGCACTTCCTGAGCATACGTTGGTGAAACAGTTGTAACGATGTTAGAGAATACAATAGCAGCCTGAAATAGAAAAAGGGTCAACTTTCTGTAGATAGTGCCACCTTAAAATACATTTTCAGGAAAGGTGAAAAATTCTGAAGATGCTACCTTAACAGGATTAATAATGTCATGCCCTGAATTGTCTTGCATCCTGTCTGGTCTCTTTAGATGTCGGACATCAAGACCACAAGAGGACAACTCTGAGGCCGCTGTTGTTCCCTGATACTCGAAATTGTGACAGGTAAAGCAGATTCTAGCTGAATTAATAAATCCTTTAGCTGCATATACATCCCAATAAAGTGGTGCCTGAATGAACAAATATTGAATTATTAGACCAAAACGTCAATGAACGTAGATAGGAACATTGTTCAGAAAACATCAGGATAATGGTGTTTATGCTTACAACAAAAGCAGTCTGCCAATCATGACAATGGATTATATTAGGTTTCTTCCCAGATTGATGAAGAAATTCCCAGATTGACTAAGATGAAGCTGCAGATTTGGATCGCTGTACAATCAAATTGTTAATTTTTTTTCATTTTTAGATCTCTGTACAATTTTTGAAGGCAAAACTTAAACATGTTTAAATCCTTTTAAAATTAGTAGCTTGCAATTTTTACGTATACTTATGTACGATAAAAATATATGTTATAGTACTTGTAAATACGATCGTTTTGACATCTTGTTTGTAGATTTCTGACGTACGGTTTGCCCGGGATAAATCTTTGAACGTGGGTATTATTAATAATCTCTTGTTTTAAAAATCCTTTTAAAATTCGTACCCTTTGATTTTTACGTACACTAACGTACGATAAAAATATATGCCATAGTACTAGTAAATACGATCATTTTGACACTTTGTTTGTATAATTCTGTCGTACGGTTTGTTCTAAACAATTCTGTCGTACGGTTTGTTCTAAACAATTCTGTCGTACGGCTCAGTTTTTGCGAAAAACTAGCCTAGGGCTGATCTTTGGACACTCAATTGGAGGGTCATACGAACTCCGATTGACGAACGGTTTTTTCCTATGCGTTCACTGTTGAACGCTCGTCGTATTGATAGGTTGTATCAATCTTGAAGCTCAACAGTGAGTGAGTTAAAATTCACGGAAGTTTGCACTTTGTGAAGTGCAAACTAACTTGATTTTAATTAACCCATTAAATAGTCCCACATCGGATTTTGAGAAAAGGGGAGAGTCCGCCGCCTATATAAATAGGGGTCTCCCCCTTTCTCAAAACTCGTCCCAAGCTCTAGATCTGAGCGGCTCTCGTAAATGTTGGAGCACGCTCGGATCTAAGCTTAAATTAATATTTCTCTTCTCCCTAAATTTCTGCCTTACTCTTGCGGGCTCTGGCAAAGCCGCAAAAGAGTTCGGATTCTGGATCCGAAATCTAGGCGGAGGTTTCACTCGCGTGAAACTTTCTTCGGCGGTGGTTGGCTCGGCGACACGGGGATTGATCGCCTCGAGATGCGGAGCGGTTCGAGGGGCGGTTTGGGGATCGGTTCAAGGAGCGGCTCGGCGTGGGACCGGAGCAGCTCGGAAGACGGCGTGGAACATCTCGCCTGCCCCAGGGCTGAGATTCCGGGTATGTGGTTAAAGTATTTTATTAGCATTAGTTTAATTTAATCGCAGTAGGCTAGATCCTTCTTGGGATGGTCAGATCCATCCCAAGTCGGCATAGATCTTGGCTAAGGGTCTTGGACCTTAGGGCTAAGTTAAAAATGTTTTAACTGCATGTTAATTTAGATTAACTAGTTTTTCTTCCGCTGCAAATAATTTTTGTGTCTATGTTCCGTCCGACTTAGGACGTGCATAGAGTTTTTGTGCCTTAAGGGACCGCAAATTCCCTTCAAGAACTTCACTCAATCAGCCAGGAGGAACATCTATCAGCTAACTTTTACACTTGCAAGAAAAGGACATATTAGTAACAAAACAGAAGGCTTAAATAGAGAAGCACAGAAGGCAGATCTACCAAAAAATACAAGGAAGTGGACCCTCTAACCCAAAAGCGTCGCATAGGAGTCCCAAATGTTCATGAGGAATGAGCTAGAAGGACAATGACACATGACATGCATAACTCTAAAACAATTTTGCAAACATGCTATCTCTGGCAATTACTCCATATCCCAGACTAGATACCAAGAAAGATAAAGCATGCAAATTTGGCAGCACCTTGTGAAATAATCAAAAGATCGTCCAAAAATGCATGTCAAATTCAAACCAAAAAGTGCAGGGTCATATAATATTGTAGAATATTAAATCACATACACAGATCTGTTATTTTCTGTTTTAAAAAAAAACCATAGCCAAGCAAAGACAATGAACTATACAAGACACCTAACCTAAAACCATTGCAACCTTTCATGAAAAAATATCAATCATGAACAAGAAGAAAAAAATAATGAACATCAATTGCACACATCATAATGCAGGTTTTCATCTAGAACAACTAAAACATAATGCAGTCTTCATCTAGAACAACTAAAAAACAAAATGCATATGTTCTCACCAATAATTTTTATTACTCGATTAGGGAGATAGGAAATAAAACAAGAACGAATGAAGGCATGCAATGGAATAAATCACAATTGGATTTTCTGTATGGGTCAATATAAAAAGAACCAAACATGCCTTTCAATGCCATGATATACCTTGTCACCGTAATCATCTTAAATGGCTCCCCCATTAATAACAGTGCCCCTATAACTAAGAATTAAGGATATATTATCAGATGACACAAATTGAAAGTGCTCATGTACACAGATTGAAAGTGCTCTACTTGCAATTATGACACAAAAGTATATATTATCAAATGGCTCCTCCATTAATAACTGTGCCCCTATAACTAAGAATTAAGGATAAAAAGAAAGAGAGACGATGCGTTTTTCTTTTGTTATTTACCTCGACAACTAGCTACCATAGTAGGAAGTGCAAATACAATCTTGAGGAATGGATGTGACTGATGCTACTGATAATACATAATGCTCTTCTTGTGAACCAACTCGACACGCCTAATGAACCTTGGGACATTATTGTTCCTGTTGGATTCCCTCATTCTCCCCTAATAATTAAGAAATAAATGTTAAGCAAAAAAGGAATTTACCTCAAAATTAGCAGTCTTGGACATAAAGAATGGACAATACTAACCTCTAATGTTTGCTGGAATCGTGAAATATCATCGGGTCCCATCCCAACAGGACAGCTGATATAGAAATAGGGCTCGAATCCGTGAACATGACAACAGACACTGTGCCCTACATTTCCCAAATCCAGCAATTTATCAAACCAATATAGATAAATTCAAACATTTATTCAAAAAAAACAATAAACCGACTAACCTTCTTTAGTTACTCCAAAGACCCTAAGAATTGCGGCTGGCCCTGACGAATTCGGTATCAATGCCTTGTGGCTATCACCAATGATGTAATCGATCTCCAGTTGCTGAAAAACTACAATACAGAAGAACCTCAAAAATGACCAAAGATCCGATTTTGGGGATGAACAGATAGAGATTGAAGAGAATTACCTTTGCTTTGAGAGAGAGAGAGAGGTGTGCAGGGGACAGAGAAGGGCGCTTCCGTTTAGAGAGGCGAGACGCTAGGGCTTCGTCTTGAAGAAGTATCAGTGCCTCTTCATCTTCCTCGTATTTGATTAGGGTTTCTTCCAAAAACACGTCCTCGTCCATCATCTCGTCTTTGATCGGGTTAGGGCTTTGGCTGTTGTTGCCGACGTCATTGCTCGGCTGGAACCGCTTCGCGGGGTTCGACGCAGCGGCCGGCGTCATTGCTCGGCTGGATTTTTCCTTTTCGGGTTTTTGGCAAGAATTCTCACGAGTTGGCTTCGTCTTTCCACTCGCCGCCAGATGGAAAAGAGAGAGGCCATGTTAGGAAATATAGGGCTTGGGATTTAAGCGCTATCCAAGTAATTATATATAAGTATATTTTTTAATAAAAGTGTTTACGTAACGATTAGTTACATAGCGTTAACAAAAAGCGCTATGCAAGGTATTACTTGGATAGCGCTTTAACAAAAAGCGCTATCTAAGCGATTATTAACTTAATTTTGATTTATTTTTATTTTCTATAAGTGCAGAAGCGCTATACAAGAGCTCACTTAGATAGCGCTTTTTAAAAGCGCTATCTAAGTGGCGTTATCCAAGCCCAAATCTGTAGTAGTGTAAGCCTCGATTGATACGATGGATTTTATTGTTGCAGGAGTTCAATGTCATAATCAAGGACAAGAAAGTCATGGAGAATCTACTAGCTGACCACTTATCACGATTGACAGTAGGCCTTGATTCAGCAGATGTTCCTTTGAAGGACTCCTTTCCTGACGAGCATCTTTTTAGCATTTCCACCTTTCCATGGTATGCTGATATAGTAAATTATCTCGTGACTGGTAAGACCCCTGACACTTGGTCTCTTCAAGACTTTAACAGGTTCAAGTATGAGGTAAAATATTTCTTCTTTGATGATCCGTACCTCTATAAATATTGTAGTGACCAAATAGTTAGGAGATGCATTCCTGACCATGAAATAACCAGTGTGATACAATTTTGTCATGATGGAGTGTGTGGTGGACATTTTTCTCCGAACAAAACTGTGGCAAAAATCTCGTAATGTGGCTTTTATTGGCCAACTATGTTTAAAGATACATTTCATTATTGCAAGACTTGTGCTGCATGCCAACAATTAGGGGGTATTACTAGACGTAACATGATGCCTTTAAACCCCATTTTAGAAATTGAAATATTTGATTGTTGGGGCATAGATTTCATGGGACCTTTCCCACCTTCGTTTGGATATGATTATATATTGGTTTGTATCGATTATGTTTCTAAATAGGTAGAAGCTATTCCTTGCAGGTCAAACGACACTTCCGTTGTGCTTAAGTTCCTCAAAGAGAACATTTTCTCTAGATTTGGAGTGCCAAAGGCATTGATCAGTGATGGAGGGTCTCATTTTTGCAACCGCATGTTCTCTACTTTAAAGAAGAGGTTTGGGGTCACATATAAAGTTTCTACTCCATATCACCCCCAAACCAATGGTCAAGCAGAGTTGGCAAATAGAGAGATCAAAGGAATTCTACAGAAAACGGTGAACCCTTCAAGAAAATATTGGAGTTTGTGCTTACCTTAAGCGTTGTGGGCCTACAGGACGGCCTACAAACCAATTTTGGGGATGTCACCTTACCGTCTTGTTTTTGGGAAGTCTTGTCACTTACCTGTTGAATTGGAACATAGATCTTATTGGGCTATAAAGAAATTGAATTTTGATACTGATTCATCTTTTTCCTCTCGCAGGTTACAATTGTTGGAGCTAGAGGAGTTGAGGAGAAATGCTTATGACAACGCTAAAATATTGAAAGAAAGGATGAAATCCATCCACGACATGATGATCTTGAGGAGGTAGTTCACCCCACGCCAAAAAGTTCTTCTATACAATTCCAGGCTACACATCTTTCCCGGGAAGCTTCGCTCTAGGTGGTATGGACCCTTCACAGTCAAAGAAGTTTTCCCACATGGCGCAGTGCTATTATTGAATGAAAAAGATGGAAGTGAGTTCAAGGTGAATGGCCAAAGATTGAAGCATTTTCACGAGCCTTGGACCAAGGAAGCGAGCACCATGGATCTCACAGACCCACCTTCGGGTGGGAACTAATCAGGTGTGTTCTTTCCATAATTCCCTCTTCCTAACATTGAGGAAAATGTCTATTTTAAGTTGGGGGGAGGGTATAACTTTTAGGATTTTTATTTTTCTCTTTTTTCTGTTTCTTTTAGGATTTTATTTTTAGTTCCCTTTTTGCATTGAAATTTTTTTTTGAGTATATCACCAAAATCTATTTAACCTAGAGATGACCCTCATGTGATGAAATTTCTCGAAGTATACTCACCATCGTACACATATGATTTATTTTCCTCCACCACTATTGTTAAATATTTCAGTCTCATTTTACATGAATGCGAGTACTTGTGGTAAGTTCCTTTGATACATCTCAATGGCAAGATTAATTGACGACTTAATGAATCTAGAAATTATGGATTAGCAAGTAGTATGCTTTCATTGGAACACACCAAAGTTCATGCATCAATAATTCATAAAATAACTGGAGCATTGTTTTTTATCTCGTACTCATCGCTATTTGCATGCTTGGTATGATTTTCGGTAGAAAAATGTACCCCGTCTTTGGAAATGATTAGGATAACCCATTCTTGTGAAAGATTAAAGAAAAGGAAGCTATCTTACTAAGTTGTTTATGCACACACAAAAGAGGAAAAAAATGAGATAAATGAAGAAAAAAGAAATGAATAAATGTATTACCAAAGAAATAACTTGGTTGGCTCGAGTAGTACAGTTCGAGGGGCCCTTCTTGGCCTAATGCCCTATTATCGTCTGATTTGGGAGCCATTGACCGGAACCTCAATCATTTGATGGAGCGATCCAAGTTATATATTTTTCTGCGAATGTTGCTAGATGCGCGTTGCGGAACTATTTAAAAAAGGGCGAAAGAAAATCGAGAATAAGTGTGCATAATTAGCAAGGCAAGAGAATTTCCAAGGCTTAAAGAAAACACAAGATGTGGTGTGATATCTTATGAATGAATATTGACATGTGTATGTTTTAATACCATTTTATTTTTGATGCTTGCTTTGCATGAAACATCTACGCGCCAAGTTAGAACATTTGATTGAACGGTGTGAGCCATTGATTTTGTACACTACGAACTATGAAGTAATGAATAGTGAAGATGAGTCTATTTTATAACCATTTGAGATAATTGATCTTCATTTTTAGACCCACAAGCACCATTATTTTTAAGATTGAAATATTGACATTAGTATGTGGTTAACTTCTTTTGTCGTAGTAGTATGGTGGTGAGAGATTTGAGATCTGATAAGGTGATCTAGGTGCATTTTTGATGTCGCTCTTTTTGCTAGAGACAGCAATTAAATAGAGTATTTCTGCACTTTTTATATTTTCCTAGTTTAGTCTCGATCTTACGATTCCAACGACTATTTATTTGTATTTTTCTGAGATCTGTGCTAATTACTGTGAATTTTTGAATGCAGAATACCAATTAAATGGGGAAATACGGCGTAAATACGAAATACGGGACACGTGGCACTCATCAGTGCAGTTCAGCCAGATCGAGCGGCCCAAAACAACGGACGACGTGGCCATTTCCCAACCGAGCGATCGCCATCCTACGGCTACAAACACACCCGCATTTGAATCATAAAGCAAGCGACGTGGCCGAATCCAGTCCGTTGGATGAGGATCCAACGGCTATCGCACGGAGCTGAGAGCGAAGCGGAGCGATGTCGACGCGACCGAATGCAAGCCGTTGGATTCTAATCCAACGACCATCAGTACGAGGAAACGAAGCGGCAGCGGGCGAATCTTAAAGCGGAACGAGCGGGTGAGATCTAACGAAGCTTAGATCGGACGGTCAGTATTCACCCCGACCAGAATGCGGATGCGGATGTGGGCTTTGCACGAAATTTGAAGAACACGTGGCGTCCTCCAGTGCAATCCCGCACGATCCTACGGTCCACATTTGCTCCGATCAAGATCTGCGGCTCGGATGCGTTCGGGTAGCGGATTTCAAGCGGGTTTGAACCCATTAAGCACCCCAAACCCGCAATGCCTATTATTTAAGCGTATTCTAGGGTTTTGGGCATAGTATGGGCGTATGGAGCACCTAGGAGCCGAATTTCCCCTCTGAAAATTTTTTTAAATTTCCAGAGGCTGTTCTTCAGTTTTCCAGAGAGTTTTGAGTCTTAACTTGGAGATTTGGTGATAGTTTCTTAAACTCATACCCCGTATTTGGGTGTTTTTCATCGTATGTTGCTATTAGAACTATGTATTTTGCTATGATCATTGTTTATTTCTGCATTATGAGTAGCTAAATCTTATTTGTGCATGGTATGGAGTAGTTAGGGGATGTGAATCGTATTTGTTTGGTTGAATATCATCGTGCTTAATCGATAATGTCGCTAAAGTTGTAGTTTTTATTATTAAATCCTCTCTTTCATCTTCCAAAAGAAGTGATTGAGTTGATGATCACCCCACAAGGGTGAGCTTTGATCTCTCCAAAAGAGAGTTTCATACCGTATTTTTAGGATTATAACTTTAGCAACGATTTAATTCATATTGTGCTTGAACCCCCAAAAGGGTATCTTCCGATGAATCGCTCCCAAAATGAGGATTTATTGAGTTATATTTAATCAACCAACGTATACGAATCACTGATCCTAACGAACCCATACCATGTGCATATTTCTCATACATACTTTCATACACGACTTTTTCTTTGTTCGCATTGTTCACCACGATGAACTCCATTCACACCACCATCATTATTGAAGTGGTTAGTTTCTCTTTGTTGGATTTCTATTCGATTTGAGCTGTGGTTGCAACAGATTTCCTCCCGAGGATTCGACATCTGGACTCCCAGATTATATTACTTGTACGGACTCTTACGCTTGAGAGAAGCACTATTTTGGGCCTACCACTAGGTTAACGGAAAACGGAACTAAAAATAAAAAAGTCAAACGTCGAAGTTTAATGTTACGACGCCCCTTCAATCAGAGCTGATTTGTGGGAGAACGACACGTGAAATGACATTCATAAAAATTTCCACAAATAACTACTCTCTCTGAGGGTCACAACAGTATATTACTTCGCGTGTTTAGGATACAAGAGTAGGTCACAAAAATACGCGTACGAACAAGAATGTACGTGAACGAAAAGCACACGATCGAAAAGCGGCCGTGACAAAAGTGAAATTACATTCAATAAACCACACAAATAAGGCTTGATTTCACAAAATTCTCAAAAACAAATATCTACATGTGATGCATGAAAATGCTAGATGCATGATGCGAAGCAAGTGTTATTTTGAATGCATAAGGAAGGCGAAGACACCTGATGCATGGAGAAAAAGAGAGGGGAAAAGGGTGGGAATGAAAAGAAGGGGGGAGAGGGGGGGAGAGAGAGAGAGAGAGAGAGAGAGAGGTGGTGACGAAAAGATAAATAAAAATGAAAGTGAAAGGAAAAACAAAAATGAAAGTGGGCATAAAATGCTCATCTACCAAGCCGAAGCAAGCAGTGTCCTCAATGTTGTGTAATCGTGATAAACATGAGGAAGTAAGAGAGGGGGGAGGAGATCGAAGCGAATCTCCCCAAGCTGAAGTGACGTGTGCCCTAGAAGTGAAAATAAGTAAAAATAAGGGCCATGTGGTATGGGGGAGTGTATGGCTCAACTCATCAAACAACGCCGACATTGGGTGGTGGCTATGTAGGAAATGTGGGTGGCGGTGGTGCATCAGAAGATGGTTGGACTACAACATCCATGGATGGTGGTGAAGTGGATGGAAGCGGTGATGGTGAACGTAGGAAGGAAGTGGAAGGATTTACAGCCGTAGATGGCTGTGATGGTGGTGCATGAGAAAGAGAGTAGGTATAGATGCAGGATAGTGTTCCTGAGTGTAATGCCAGTGATAGACGACATCAAACTACGACTGTAGGGTCGTAACAATGGATGTGAGGCCATCTACGGAGGACCAGAGTGTTGTCAGGGAGCTAGTCATATGGGACTTGAGGTCATGCAGGGCCTCCTCCACTCGTATGTGACGATCGACTGTGGAGAGGAGTGGAGGAGGAGGACCAGTATTGCTAGTACCCTCTCCATGTGGGCGAGATCTCCATGAAAAGTGTCGAAGGGGTGTATGAGGTGGAGGCCTGATGGGGCCTAGGGGACGACTGGGTCCTGAACGAGATGAGGCTGGGCCTGTGCATGCTGAGGAAAAGAAAGATTTGGTGGAAATCTCCACTGCGCAGCACCCTGAGTGCGAAAACGATCGGGGTTATGAAGTATGGCATAAGAGGTGTGTAGGATCCCGTGAAGCCATAAAAGCTTCTCGTCCGCAATGGCTCTAATCATGTGCATATTGCTGAGGACAGATATGTCTAGAGAAGTGGAGCCAGGGATGTAGATCATAGTGGCTGGGATCTGAAAGGAGACATGAGGGAGCATGCAGATAACTGTGATAAACCATCCATAACAAATTTTAGCATGTGGACTGCGAAGAGTGTGGAAAAATCACTGGGCCTGATTTGGGATATAAATTGCATATTTTCCCCCTATTTCTGGGCATTTTATGTGTATATCATGTTATTTTGGCTTTAATACGGGCGTATGTGTGATATTGTGTAATATTGAAGCTTATTTGTATTTTATACATAAAATGTGGTTTTCATGGAATAATTTTTGCTCCCCGTAATTTTCAGGTACTTCTGGGATTTTTCTGGATTTTCTGAAATTTTTCCAGAATTTTTGGAAGCTTCCAGCTATTTTTCGGGAATTATTAGAGCAAGAGGAGTGTTTCTGGAATTCGAAAAAGAAAAAAAGAAACAAAAAAATTATTAAAGGCCCGTAGGCCTTGCGGAGCGGGCCGCCGTGAGTATTAAAAAAACGAATTTTTAAAAAAACACCTCGAAGGTGGGCTGGCCCAGCGGCCGGCCCGCTCTTCTTTTATTGCCCGAGAGCGGGGCGGGCGGAAGCGGGCCGGGGTCCGACCCGGCCCGCTCCGCTGCACTTCAGCCCCCAAGCGGGGCGGGCGAGATGTGGGGCCGGATCCGACCCGATCCGGCCCCCACGCTGCTGCTGCGCGCTTAGGTGATGCGGGCGGGTCGGGGAGCTGAAAACCCCGACCCGCAACCCATTATTTTGGGTTTTCTGTGCGCCTGAAGCGAAAAATTGGGTAGCTCTACTGTAGCTTGGTTTTTTCGAGTTTGGCTGCTATTTTTGGTTCTTTGTTTTAGGGTTTTGAGAGTGCTTGGAGGGGGAGGAGGCCATTAATGATGGAGGAGCTTGGAGGGAGTGCCCAAGGGAGAGGGAAGCTCATTTCTTGAGAGATTGGTGATCTCTTCCCTATCTTTTTGTGTAATTTTTGCATTTCTGTTTTGTATTGAACATTGGATGAATTTTTCTATGAATTCCATCTTATTTGGTATGATTGAGTAGTGTGGTTGGTGTGGGTTGTGATTCATTATGTTGGGTTGTTAATTTTAGTTCTAATTGCCTCTTGCACAATTTCATGTTAATGTTGGATGATTATTAGGGCACAATTTCATTGGTAAAGTCCCGAGAGGGCACAATTTGAGAAGATACCATGCTCATATTTGATTAGTGCTACGATGATACATCCATCCATATTGCAAATTATTGTATTCTTGAATGTTAAATTTTCTGATTGAGTGTCCTTATCCGGATAATCAATTGAGTTATTTGCAGGTGATTAGAGATTAATTAACACCAATCTTAGTGAACCCACAATCCATGCTTTCTCGCCTTGCTACCCTAAATCCTCATTTGGTTCTACAACCCTACCCACTTAGGTTAGAATTTTAGTTTCATCACGGTTTTCACACACTCATCCACCGTTAGCGAGGTAGTTGTAACGCGCTATTTCCTTTCTTTATCGATCAAATTTTGTGAACATAGAACGACTTGTCCCTGTGATCCAACCCGGTACTCACCGGTTATTTTTATTGCATTGACACTCCTACGCTTGGGAGTGGAAGGCGTGATCCGTGCGTGTCTTCCGTCACAACCAATTGGCGCCATTGCCGGGGACAACGGTTTCTATTATTAGCAATTTTTGATTGATTTCAAAAGTTTTAGTGTGATATTACTATCTCTTAGTGTGAGTCTTTTCGATTCTTCATCTTTCACTTATTGTTCATCCTTATGTATTTTACGCTTTTTGAGTCTTTTTGATTTTTTGTTTTTGTTTTTTTTTCAAACATGGCAAGTACTTCAAACTCTCTTGGGTTTGACATGTGGGTGACCAAATCCCTACAGAGATTCCTTGGTAAGGATGCGGAGAGCCCTTACCTACATATTAAGAAGTTTGAGAGTACTTGCAAGCTTCATTTTGATGGGAACACGTGTGCAGAAAAGTTTTATCTTAAATTATTTCCCTATTCTTTGGATGGTAGTGCATTAAAATGGTTTAAAGTTTATCTCCCACATCTTATTCCATCTTGGCCTGTACTAAAGCACAAATTTTGTAAGAAGTTTTTTCCATCTTACATGACCAAAACATGGCAAGGAAGAATGGTGGACTTTGCTCAGCGCATCGGTGAGACATTTTTTCAGCCTTGGACGCGTTTTATAGAGTTAGTGTAAGGTTTTCCACATCATGGATTTGACAGGGTGCGTCTTCTTGGATTCTTCTTGGAGGGTCTGCTTCAGGAGACGCAGGATTTTGTGGATATGTTGGACAACGGCCACTTTTTGGACATGGATGAGAATGCGGCTTGGTGTTATTTGGAGTCCTACAAGGAGGAAGATCACACATTGGTTGTGACTCTAAATGAGCAAGCCATGAAGTTTTGGTGTACCAAGCCCCGAATGAAGAAGTTCTTATAGATCTCACCCCAACGATAGTTGAAGAATTGAGTGCCCCATGCCAAGTAGTATTTGATGAACCAAGTGTTGGCATGGAGGAGTTGGTTGACCCGGTGGAGGAAATTAGCATGATGGCACCTACTATTTTTGCTGGGCCGTGTCAATTAGTTGTTGAGGAGTTGGTTGTTGACATGGTGGAGATAGAAGAGGCGATCGCGCACACTTGGGTGCGAAGTGGGCGAGGAGGATTGTTCTTGTATTGATGAGCCCGAAGAAGAGGCAAGCGAGGATGAGTTTATACCACATGCTATCATAGATCCCGAGCTTCCCTCTCCTTCGGTAGTTTCTATGGAGATAGCACTTCCTCCCCCGATTGATATTGAATGCCACGGGGATGAGCTTCATACCACATCATATTCAACCATCCAGGGAGTTTTCTCACACATTCATCATACTTTTCATTCCGTATTTTATATTGATGATTATGTGTGGATGTCTTTTTTTGGGAACATGTCCCCATCTCTCTCTTACACAACCCGTCTCCTTCCTTATATAGGTACACACTTTGATGTGATGCTTGGGGTTGTGTACGTGGCCGCCATTGCCACGTTTCGCCGAGGAGCATTGGCGGAAGAAACAAAAGGAGCGTTGGAACAATTGCCACCTCCGATGGAAATTAGGGATCCGCCTTTTGCTAAGGTGTATTCTTTCCTTTACGTAGTGTAAATAAATAAAAAGTTAGTTAGTTTGCTTTTTCATATTTGCTTTCGTATGCTTTTCTTTTCTTTAGGATCTTTTTCCGAGATCTAATACTCTCCCAACATTGAGGGCAATGTTTATTTTAAGTTAGGGGGAGAGTGTTAGAATCTTTAAATTGTTAGGATTTTGATGTTAGCTAAATTTTTTTTGAGTTCCCTCTTGCCCTCATCCCATGAACTTCATTGCATATCATATTTAGCCTCCTTGTCCCTGCGCCCATTGCTTTGTGTGTAGTCCCTACATGCTTTAATGCCATGCAATTTTTTCGGATTATCATTTTGGTATCAATTCTTCGATGTTTAATTGGCACGTTTTCAATTCTTTTCCAATTTGGAGTCAAATGTTAATATAGATTCGATTTGTAGAGCCGATGCTGCTGTTGTCTGCGCGTAGGGCCGTCCCCCACTCCCGTCCCGGGGCGCTAATGGGTTTTGTTTTTGGAACCGACGGCAGTGTTTTGCTGACGCCTCGAATCGATAATGTTACGTAAAGCCCCATAGAAGACGAGGAACTTCCATTACGGAAAGAACCATAGTGTACTCATATGAGCCCTAAAAGCACAAGAGAGAGAACCGTACTAAATGTAATGCCCTCAAAAGCCGACGGGTCGATGTGAACCATGCCGTAGGGGTTCCATTTACAATCTACAGCACGGATCTACGGGGTTGGTAGTCCGACGTCTAAGTGATATTTCATTGCCTTCTTTTTGCGCAACAACGCGCGAGGCCTCCCTATCATGGGTGTTGGTCTTTCTATGCCATGTATGAAACTATTTCTTATGTCGTGATACCCTCTTTGAGACAATTTGGAAATAGTTTGGTGTAAGTGATCGCATGATTTGGGATGAATGGTGTAGTTTTTGATTGGATTGGGTGTGGCCATATGGTGTATGCTTTGTTTTCTCCTAAGAAGTGGGTGGATGAGTTGATAATTCATGTTAGAATGAGAAATAGATTAATATAAGTGAATGTTTCTTTCTAATCAAATCGAGTAGCGATGCCCCACGAAACATTGGGGAGGACGCCAAAGATGAGATTTAGGAGATCATTCCATCCCTTTGCCTAACTTGCGTTATCGCGTGTATGTAAAAATGGCGGTGTTTGCATTTCATAGCATTATCGCGTGAATGCAAAACATAAACATCCAAAAATAAGAACACCAAAAAAGAAGGAAAAAGAAAAGAAAAGAAGAATAAATGAATAAATGAAAGAATAAGCAACATGAGTGATGCAATCTCATCTCCCACCACTTAGAGGAAATTCTTTTATTTTGGCCATTTCCATGAAAGTTAGAATTTTGACATCGTGATATATCCTAATAAATGCGATACGGTGCTTATTACCTTACTTTTCTTTGAATTGGATTGAAGAGAATGTCATTTATTATTTACTTTCATACATTGGGTATATTGGCTTTGGAATCAAGTGGAAATACTATTTTGTGTATGCCATGATGATATCGTGAGTGTTGGTGCATGGTTTTCAATTTTATCCGAATTTATCGCATATTTTGTGAGGGACTAGAAAAAATCTAGTTGGGGGTGTGATTCGGGATATAAATTGCATATTTCCCCCCTATTTCTGGGCATTTTATGTGTATATCATGTTATTTTGGCTTTAATACGGGCGTATTTGTGATATTGTGTAATATTGAAGCTTATTCGTATTTTATACATAAAATATGGTTTTCATGGACTAATTTTTGTTCCCCATATTTTTCAGGTACTTCTGGGATTTTTTGGATTTTCTGGAAATTTTCCAGAATTTTTGGAAGCTTCCAGCTATTTTTCGGGAATTATTGGAGCAAGAGGAGTGTTTCTGGAATTCGAAAAAGAAAAAAAAAGAAAAAAATTATTAAAGGCCCGCAGGCCTTGCGGCCTGCTAGCTGAGCGGGCTGCCGTGAGTATTTAAAAAACGAATTTAAAAAAACACGTCGAAGTCGGGCCGGCAGCTGGGCCGGCCCGCTCTTCTTTTATTGCCCGAGATCGGGGCGGGCGGAAGCGGGCCGGGGTCCGACCCGGCCCGCTCCACTGCACTTCAGCCCCCAAGCGGGGCGGGCAAGATGCGGGGCCGGATCCGACCCGATCCGGCCCCCACGTTGCTACTACGCGCTTAGGTGATGCGGGCGGGTCGGGGAGCTGAAAACCCTGACCCGCAACCCATTATTTTGGGTTTTCTGTGCGCCTGAAGCGAAAAATTGGGCAGTTCTGATGTAGCTTGGTTTTTTCAAGTTTGGCTGCTGTTTTTGGTTCTTTTTTTAGGGTTTTGAGAGTGCTTGGAGGGGGAGGAGGCCATTGATGATGGAGGTGCTTGGAGGGAGTGCCCAAGGGAGAGGGAAGCTCATTTCTTGATATATTGGTGATCTCTTACCTATCTTTTTGTGTAATTTTTGCATTTCTATTTTGTATTGAACATTGGATGAATTTGTCTATGAATTCCATCTTATTTGGTATGATTGAGTAGTGTGGTTGGTGTGGGTTGTGATTCATTATGTTGGGTTGTTAATTTTAGTTCTAATTGCCTCTTGCACAATTTCATGTTAATGTTGGATGATTATTAGGGCACAATTTCATTGGTAAAGTCCCGAGAGGGCACAATTTGAGAAGATACCATGCTCATATTTGATTAGTGCTACGATGATACATCCATCCATATTGCAAATTATTGTGTTCTTGAATGTTAAATTTTTCGATTGAGTGTCCTTAGCCGGATAATCAATTGAGTTATTTGCAGGTGATTAGAGCTTAATTAACACCAATCTTAGTGAACCCACAATCCATGCTTTCTCGCCTTGCTACCCTAAATCCTCATTTAGTTCTCCAACCCTACCCACTTAGGTTAGAATTTTAGTTTCACCACGATTTTCACCCACTCATCCACCATTAGCGTTGTAACGCGCTATTTCCTTTCTTTATCGATCAAATTTTGTGAACATAGAACGACTTGTCTCTGTGATCCGACCCGGTACTCACCGGTTATTTTTATTGCATTGACACTCCTACGCTTGGGAGTGGAAGGCGTGCTCCGTGCGCGTCTTCCGTCACAACCAGGGCCAACCAAGAGTAGGCATGAATGAGGTAGCGTGGTGAAGTGGTGCCATCATTATGAACATTTCGGGGATAGGTCGTGGCCCAGAGAATAAAGAGCTCGTCCTGTGAGACTTGGCATGTCTCCAACTTACAAAAGTTAGAGTTAGTAATGACACGGTGCATCTGACAAATGCAAGGATGGATAATGCAAGAGGCATTCACTCTGGTGATATGAAAAGGAGAGATACCAGTGATCTGCTCCCAGTAAACATTCTGTACATACACATCAGGATATGGGGTGAAATGTGTGATGGCATCAGAGATGAGAGCGGTTGGACATCGAAAGAGATGGTTCAGAGGGTTGGTGGACATGCAGTAGTCCTTGTTCATCAAGCGGAACAAGAACCCTAAAGGTTGGTGTCTAAGAGAGCTCAGAAACTCTAAGGTGAGTCTCTGATAGGTTCGGGCCTCACACGCTAGAAACTCAGCCCACCCATTATTTTGAAGTAAAGTTCGGACACCATTGATGAGTCCAAGATAATCAAGATTCGATGATGCTTGGGAATTTAGTGGGGATGATGATTCTTTGATATATAGACGTGAAGGTATTGCATTGATGCTTGTCAATGAATGTGATCCCTAGGGTGTCAATCTTGGTGGTGCGATGGTTGGTGGTGCATCAGTAGATGTGGATGCCGCATCAGTAGAAGTATGTGCATGTTTGTCTCTCCCTCGGGGTTCTCTCTCACATGGGGGTGCAACACGCTTTCTACACACTCTTGGATGTATCGTGAATATGGTGGTGTTGTGAATGCAAGAGTGTTTGAGTGTAAGCAATGTGCAATCACGATTATATGCAAATTAGTGAAAATAGCAAGCAAATCAAGCGCTTGGGCAAAAAGATAGAAATTGAGACAAATGAAAGAGTGTATCCAAGCAATTGAATATGTTCCTTGCTAGCTGATGATTCCTTAACCCCTGCAGTGTTCTCCAAGCTCTATAAGTGCCATCACGTCAATTGGATGCCCAACAAGCTCGACTCGGTCGTTTTAGGGTTTAGAGACTGGCCGGTTCGAGTGGATGATGGCGGTGAGAGGGGAGAATTGGGTAGAGGAAGAGATGATGATAATTCTAGAGGGAGGGAGAGAGGTTGGATGGGTTTGGGTGATCGAAGATGGATAGATCGGGAAGAAGAAGTCCAAACGATATAAGAAAATACATGCAATGCGATCGATTTGGGGGTTGAGGGTTTATATAAGCGAGCGACACGGTCGTGTTAAACGATCGTGTCATTTGGCAAGTGAACACATCATTTGAGGGATCAAAAGTCATGGGGGGTTTTGAACAACGTGGTTAATTTGATGCAGTCGCGTCGATGCCATATTGACCGTGTCATTTAGAAATTTTGATGCCCAGAAGCTTCATCGACGCGGTCATTTCATGATTTACGCGACCCTTTGGTAAATCTCTGTTAGAAGACAGTAAGTTGGCATACCTTAAACGGTCACATCATTTTGATTAAACGACCACGTCACTGATGAGATTTTGGGTGGATTTTGGCCTTAGATATTCGATAATGACGCGATCGCGTTAATTGGTTTAAACAACTGCGTAAAGGTTAGAAGTTGGTGAAAATTTGGCTTTAGAATTTGAATTGACGCAGTCATTTCATTGTGTTTAAACGACCATGTCAGGGTGGTATTTCTGGCTTAAAAATCCAGTAAGTCCCCATACCTTAAATGACCGTGTCAAATGGGCAAAACGGCTGCTCCGTTTTGGCTCTCCTTAGCATCAATTCTTCTCAATTTTTGCCTCGTTCAACCCGGTCGCGTTGTCAGCTCCATGCGGTTATATTGAATGATTTCTGCTGCTTCCTTAGGTTCTTCTTTTGATTCTCTCCATGTGGCCGTATGGGGTATCCCACGCGGTCACGTCGAATTCTCCTACAATGAATTCAACTTGGATTAGTCTTTGGGTTTTGTGGATTTTATTCAACTAAGATTAGAGTGTTGTAACTAATGATAAAAATGAAAAAATAAGACTAAAATGAAACAAAAACTTGGGTTGCCTCCCAAGAAGCGCTTGTTTTAAGTCTTTAGCTTGAATCTCTTTGTGATTTGGTCATGGTGGCTCCGGGTTGGAGAGTGTTGAGATTTCTTCTCCTCCATGCTGCTTCTTCTCTTCATTGATCATTGGATCACATAATTTTTAGATCCTCAGCTCATCGAGGTCAGTTAGATGCGAATTTGGAGCTCCATTGTTGATTCCCTCCTGTGGAAGTTTGTTGAGGGTTCTTGCTAGAGCCATTATGCTCTTCATGCTTAGGATTTGCGAAAATAGCTTCTCTGTATGACTTAAGAGTACGTCCTCGAACATAGTTTCCTCAATCACTTCTTCGAGGAGGTTGATGTGATGGCAAGGGTCATCTTCCATGAATTGTCTCATAGTTTTCTAAAGGTCGAACTCCACCTTCTCCTTACTGACATTGAGGGACAGCTTCCCTTCCTTGACATCAATTAGTACCCCAGCCATTGCAAAAAATGGATGGCCAAGTATTATCGGCGTGTGGTCGTCCTCGGGCATGTCCATGATGAAGAAGTCACATGGAACCAGGATCTTCCCGATTTTCACTGTAACGTCTTCAATAATTCCCAAGGGTACTTTACAGATCTGTCGGCAAGCCGCAAGGACATATTAATGGGATTCGGTTCTCCCATCACGAGCGTCTCGCTGATAGACAATGGAATTAAGCTTACGCTCGCCACAAGGTCGCACATCTGTAATACCATGTTTCCAAATATACACGTATAATTACGTATTTTTGGACGTATATGTACGTATAAAATTTCTAGGTATTTTTATGAATTTTCTCTAATTTTAAAATAATAAAATAATTTTTAAATAATTTTTAAACTTCAATTGGATTTAAATGAGTAAGGTATTTGGATTAAATACTTGTATTTAGGGGTGTATATGGTATTAAATTAGGAATTCCTAATTTCTAGAAAATAAATTTCCTAAAAATCCTAGAGAAGACAGATAAGCCCCTAAGGGTCATCTTCTCCTTAATCCCGACATACCCTTGGGACATTTGGCTTATGCTTAAGCCTAAGAGGGATGTTGAGGGTGTTAATAAGGTTTAAAAGAGAAAAAAATAAAGTAAATTGGAAAACCTCTCACTCTCATCTATCAGCCCACACAAAGAACCCAAGAACCAGTTTGCTACTTCTTTCTCCTTCACAAAGAAAGCAAGCCAACCCAAGGTCTTCGGCTTTGAACGATTGAAAAGAAGAATTAGAGCTTTCATAGGGTCTTCAAGGAGAAGAAGGGCCAAAGAACCATAAGGGGAATGATCAAGGTAGGTGTTACGACCTCAAGATTGACCTAGTCGATCTAGGCCCACATGTTTAAAGCCTAAGTAAACGGCCCCCCCGAATATCCCTAATGAGAACTAGCTCTAACGAGAAGCTCGTCGAGTCTTAGAGAAGCTCGCCCAAGCAGAGCAACAAGCTCATCAACCGAATCAAAGAGAAGAGTCCTCCGACTGACCGCACCCCAACCACACCAACTCGGCGAGGTGAAGCTCGCCTAGGAGATAGCCCGCCTAATTCTCCACCCAAGGAAGTCTGCCCAAAGAAGGACTTGATACTTCAAGAGGGAGGCGAACTGCCATAAATATCATTGATAGTTTCACCGCCCAACATTCTCACGCCTGACAAAATCGTGCCTGTCAAGTAATAATATAAAAGATATCGATCCCACAAGGAAGGTCGAGATGTTATTGTATTGGGTTATTTTTAAATCTCAGAATATAGGTAGCAGTCGGTTTTGAAAGATTGTTTGTTTAGGATTATGAACGACTAATAAAGACTAGGGCTTTAGGACTCACCACTAGGATCGTCGGACGTCGATGCTTGGTTAAGACTCTTACGTTGCATTGGTTTTATAGGGATTGTCGCATCAAAGATATGGAATTCATGGTTCTAAGCACCGTGAATCTAATGTATCGCATTAACCCGTAGTCACATAAGACATGTACATTAAGAATCGACAATATTCACGCTACACTCGTGGACGGAATGATCTCATCTCATGCCACTCTCGTGGGTTAGAGCTTCGATATATTTTGGTGGCTCTCATTGACGGAATGGCAGTAGCCGTCAATTAGTAATATAGTTCGTCGGTGGATCCCATCAAGACAGGATCCGGGTGTAGAGGAATATGCCCTCGGATCATTTGTATTTGATGCAAATGAAAATTTAAGCCTAGATAGGGACTAATTTGCATATGATGCAAAAGAGATTAAATGTGTCTTAAATTGTTTAAGACTATATTTAATTAAATAAACGCGTTGAAAAGGTTACCTAGATGACGGGATTGTCCCGCTCTAAACGCAGGTTCAAACTGCGTCAAAAACGGAGTCCAAATGCACAAGTTATAGCCAAAACAAGTCAGCCCAAACTGTTGGGCTGAAACCAGCGAAAATGGAGGCCCACCAAGCCCGAATTTTCTGGTTAGGTTTTTTTTGAAACCTGGGATTTTCTTGACGGCTACGTTTCTAAGAGAAGCATGACTTTTGGCTAACTTTGGACAATTGTTTGAAGGGTCAAACGGACTCGTATTGACGAGCCGTTTTTTCCTACGCGTTCACCGTTGAACCCTCTTCGATTTGGTAGGTTGTACCAACATTGAAGCTCAACGGTGAGGGAGTTAAAATTCGAGGAAGTTTCCCTTTGTGAAAGGCAAACTAACTTGATTTAATTAATCCCAAATTAATAGTCCCACCTCGGTTGTGGAGAAAAGGGGAGAGTCAGCCGCCTCTATAAATAGAGGCCCTCCCCCTTCCTCATAACTCGTCCCAAGCTCTAGATCTGAGCGGCTCTCGTAAATGTTGGAGCACGCTCGGATCTAAGCTAAATTAATATTTCTCTATCTCCCTATAAATTTCTGTCTTGCTCCTGAGGGCTCTAGCAAAGCCGCAAAGGAGTTCGGATTCAGATCCGAAATCTAGGCGGAGGTTTCACTCGCGTGAAACTTTCTTCGGCGCGTGGTTGGCTCGGCGACATGGGATTGATCGCCTCGGGATGCGGAGCGGTTCGAGGAGCGGTTCGGGGAGCGGTTCAAGGAGCGGCTCGGCGTGGGACGAGAGCAGCTCGGAAGACGGTGCGGAACATCTCGCCTGCCCCAGGGCTGAGATTCCGGGTATGTGTTTAAGTTTTTCATTTAATTATTCGCTGTAGTTAGATCCCTCTTGGGGTGGTCAGATCCACCCCAAGTTGGCAGAGATCCTGGCTAATAGGGTCTGGTTCCTTAGGGTTGCATGTTAATTAGATTAACATAAAAAATTTTTCCGCTTCATTTCTGTCTATGTTCTGTCCGACTTAGGACAGGACTAGAGTTTTTGTGCCCTAAGGGTCCCAATAAACCCTGCATTGGTATCGGAGCCATCTCTGTATGCTGATTTAGGACTGCGAATTTATTATTTGAATGCTTTTACAGAAAAATGTTTTCTTTAAATTTATGCGATAAATTTAAATTTTTTTTGTTTAAAAATTTTATATGATAAATTTTAAACACGAAAGTTTTAAAATGGAATTTTTAAATTTATGTGATAAATTTTAAAATTGTTTTAAAGCTTTAAAACTTTATGCGATAAGTTTAAAATGTTGTTTAAAATTTTATGTGATAAATTTTAAACATGGAATTTTTAAAATGATGTTTTAAATTTATAAGATATTTTTAAAAACTGATTTTAAAAGTTTAAAATTTTTATGCGATAAATATTTTAAAGTGGCATGCAAATGTTATGATTTTTTAAACAAGCTTTTACTTTATGAAATAAAATAAAATGTTTTAAAAATCGTATTTTTAAATTTAAATGTTAAATTTAAGTATGCATGCTAAAATTGTTTATGCGATAAACTTTAGTCTATTTAATTGTTAAATAGTTGTACATTTTTTATGCGATAAAATTAGTGTAAATTTTTAATGGATTTGTCTTCTTGTCCCTTATTTGATAACACAAGACAACCCTTTAGGTTAGCCATTAAGTAATGATTAAAATTTATTAATTGAATTTTAATGACATGCTATGTTTTAATAAAACATTAACAATGCTTCAAGACCTAATTCATGATTATGGTAGTCCTTTTAATGAATTTTTAATTTTAATTGTTATTATTAAATCATTAAAGGACTTCGCTTTTAGCGTTGGTTAATAATTTATTAAAATCCTAATAACGATTAGGATAGCACGTGAACCTTATAGTTGATAAGGACTTAATAAAAGTTATTAAACAAATCCTAAAATTTTGAATTTAAGGATGCAACTAGTTGATAGGATTAATTAGTTGTTAATAAAAGCTGTTTAGTCTATGGCACACATACAAAAATGACAAGCTTCATTCAATGGACCATGATCCAGTCAATGTGCTTGGCTAAGAGTTCTGGATCAACCCTTACTAGTCTAAGGGGTAGTGATCCTGGCTTAGTCAATTCCCTGGCTGTGTTCCGCTGGACCGCAATGTCGCGAATCATGATTGTATGACACCCTGGACTATATCTAGTCAATGCGTTATAAATCTTATTAAAGATTAATCCGTATCCCTCCTTGATTTTGGAGCTTGGTAACTCAAAGAAGACAATTATAGTTGTTGAGTCTCCTCAAGCTATGACATGTTTATCTTTAAGGAACAAACTCCAACATACATGTGATGTAGTCTAGACTTGACCCAAATCGATACGTCGGGTCTCCTCGAGCATCGATCTAAGTCAAATCTGGACACGAAATCAAGGGTCTGACTAGACCAGTCCTTATGACTTGTTGAGTCTCCTCAAGATCATAAGTGACTGTGGGTAAGAAAAACGATAGGGAGTCACATGTGATGTGATTGACTAAGAGTTAGTCTACCAATCATGGAACCAATCAACTTGTTGAGTCTCCTCAAGGTTGTGAGGTTCAGGATGATTGGATCCCTCTTTCACTAAATTTTAAATATTTTAATTCGATTAAATCGTTCGTTATTAAGCTTTGAAACGATCGTAAAAATAGTGGGAGGATATAGATAGATAAAAGCCATTCTACCTATATTTAATATTGAACATATGCTAAACTAGGGCAAGACTATGTTTACCGAAGGAATCAAAATATAAATTTTAATGGAATTAGTTAATTGGTCAAATATGTTGATTAATTGAATATCAAGTTAAATTCTAATTGATAAGATTAAACTATACTCCCGTTGACATTAAAATGACCTTCTAAAGAACAGACTTAAGAAATATG